>JAKSZT010037046.1:892343-903801 GCA_026826555.1 Tolypeutes matacus
GTTATTAATTTAATGAGCAAGGATTTTTTAGTGATCTTTTGAATGATCTGAAATGTTTACCTTGCATATTGAATAAGCACCTTAAATTATATTTGTGTTGTTTCTATAGAGCATATTTTTAGAGCATATTTTTTAACCAAATAAAACTACTTGGCCAGTGTACTGCTAAAAGTTATAGTTAATATTACTTGCTCTAATTAATACGAGAATAAGCCTAGAAGGGTCATTTTTTTTGGAATTTGAAAATATTATTTTCTAGGGAAAAGACTCTTCCAAAAAAAAAGTCTCAGAAGAAAAAAATGGAGGATAAGAAGGAGGAATCGTTTGCATCAAATGAGCCAAAGAAAAATATACTTAACAAGGATGTTCTCCCTGAATGTGCACAATTACTTGATTCCACACAGCCACCAGCTCCCAAAACAGAAAATATACAAAATAACATATTAACTCTTAACATGGTTAAACAAGATACTGAAAAACCAAAATCATCTTTGGAAACATCAGCTAACCAAGATATAGATGTAGGTGTATTTCACACATCTGTTTACAACCTAAATTCTACAACTCTTACTTTGACAACTTCAAATTCAGAAGGTGTTCAGCAGTCTTTGAAAACTCAGGAAGTGCTTGAAATAACTACCAATCATTTTGCCAATCCAAATTTTACAAATAATTCCATGGAATTTAAGTCAGCAGAGGAAAATCCAGTCTTATTCAGCACAATTACTCAAAAGGTTGAAGAATTAAACACAAGTAAGGAATCTGTTATTGCCATTTTTGGACCCACTGAAAATTCTAGACCTACAATTAATTCTTTTATTCCTGCCCAGCAAGAAACTGTGGAAATGGAAGACATAGACATTGAAGACTCCTTATATAAGGATATAGACCATGGAACAGAAGTTTTACAAATTGAGCATTCTTATTACAGTCTTTCAAAAAAAGATGTGGCTGAAGCCCTCAGGAAAGTTCTGGGAAGGTAAACTTCCTTAAAATATTTATATCTATTGAGAATAAACATGAAAGAATGGACCTCATATACAGAAGGGGCATAGTAAAATACATATAGACAAAAGAAAGAATCAAACTTCTACTTTTCTGGAGGCAGTTTATGTATAAATTCCTTCAACCTATTTTTAGTAAAATAATAATTAACCAGATCACCCCTTCCTGCTGAGTCTCATTTGACCTTCACAGAACTGTAAGCAGATTGTACCATGACAAAAGTCACTGAAAATTTACAGGTGCTAACAAACAGTAGGGAAGAGAAATGTCTTTGCATATTGGAAAAGATAAAAATGCGCAATCTTATTGACTCTATGCTGAATTTTACACTTATTTTCTTTAAATAGCAGTATTATGATATTATAACCTCCTTTAAAAACAAGCATTAGCAATTATTTGCTCAAAACTTAAGTTTTGCAATTCTTAAGGTAACATTTAATTCTGAATATATTATTCTACTGTGGTTCACATATGTACATTTTCCTTCTGTTCTCACTTTATTTAGCAAGTGATTATTTCAGTTTGTCAAAGGGCTGCTTATTTAAACTACCAGAAATGGGGTGGCTTTTATAAATGGGATTTATTTGGGGTAAAAGCTTACACATCTGAGGCTGTGAATTGTCCAAATTGGGGCACCATTGGAGGTGTTTTCTCACAAAAGTAAGTTGCCACGCAGTGAAGTAAGTTGGCTCCCAATCTCTATTGATGTCTGTGCCTTCCCCTACAGAATCTACCATCATCTCCTGGAGGTCAGCTGTGGGCAATTAGGCATAGGGCTTGTCTCTTTCCAGGCCTCTTTCACCAATCAGTCTTGGCTGCTCTGCTTTATCCTGAGTTCATCTGCCAGCTATGATGCATATGGCTAATCTCTCCCTGGGCCTCAGCTCTTTGAGACTCTCAGAGCCTTCTCTCCTTGCTGTTCAACTACAGGTGAAATTGGAGTCCTTTCTCTCACAAGGCAAGATCAAAGATGGTGGCTCACTTTTCCTGTGTGTCTGCTTTTAATCAGACACAGAAAAAGGGCCAAGACTCAACCTGAGTCATGCCTCACTGATGGCTGTTTGAAAGGTTATTACACCCAAAGGAATGGATTAGTTCACACACATAAAATAAATTCAAACTACCACAGTGATATTCACATACTTTTATGCTACTTAATAATACTTACTTAACAACTTCAGAAATTAAACCTTTTATATATAGTAATCTACTGAAGTATTATCCCATTCATTGCCTTTCCAATGTGTTTGTATACATGTGTGTATTCAGATGAATACATTTATGTACATATGCATCTATATACAAATATATGTTTATAGATGCATACAGATGTACATGTGTGTGTGTGTATGTATGTGTGTGTGTATATATGTGCACTTTCTTTGAAATGTTCTTCCTGATAAATATTCAAGAATAAACATGATGTGACTAAAGATATCATTATTTTTTCTTGGTATATATTTTTAAATAAAATTTTGTGTTATATACATTTAATATATTAAAAAGTTTTATTCATATAATATACATATACATAATTATGTAAGATTGTAGGCAAACCCCATCCGCAACAAAATTTAAGATATACACTCTTTTATTTACAATTTTTAAAATTAGTTTTGTAAGTGAAAAAGGGACCTTGATTGAATTGTAATGAATATTTAATTATTTAGTTATGTATCATCAAAATTGCATATGTGCCTTGTGAATTTCTTCTTTGGGATTCTTCTATTCACAAAGACTTGTATCTTTCTATTAGGTATGATCTTCATGTTTTCATATACATTTGAAAGATTAATTTTCTTTGTTACTAATGAAAATCTAATATGTTATATCTCCTATACTTTAATGTTATCTGTTATATATCTGAATTTATGCAACATCCATTTCTCAATTTTGGCTATAATTATGTCTAATCACTCCACATTATTTGTTTTATAATACTATTTTTTGTTTGCATTCGTTCATCTTTCCTTTCAAATTTAACTTGCAGTCCCAGTTTCAACCAGCTGTACAGTATACAAATCTATGTCTAAATATATTTTACTTAGTTTTAATAATCAGTATGTATTTAATAATAATACATTGACTCTAGTTTTCAAAATATTAGTCAGATAGAACTGGCTAAAAAGAGCAATGAACAATTATAACAATGCTGTTCAGCTATACCAACTCTTTCTTATATTTAAGTTTTATAATATTTTGCTAATATTTGGTATTGCTTATCTCTACCACTTTGTTTTAATAAACACATTTTGTTAGGTATTAATTGCATGATAATTGGCCCTGTGAGAATTTTCTGCAGCAATTATTCTTCAAAGCATGACTGTGTTAGCAGAAGATGTTTAATAAACATAAGCTAATAATAAAAATATCTGTAAAAATGTGTGGCTGCAAAGAATTATTTCTCTGCATCCAACTCCCTCTTCAAATTATTTAATTATTGTACTTTCTTCATTTTCACCAGATAGCAACTATTCTAAAACTGTAATGCAGTTCTAATAACAATGGCCCTAAAATTATTTAAATGATATGGATGAATTAGTCCTGATATTTCTTTCATCTCATATACAAATCTTGACCCCACACACAGTATATCTGGGTCTTCTACTTAAGTGCAATGAAAAGGGCTAATTGTGTACACCTGAACTCATGACCACTTTTGCTGTATTATCTGCTATCTATACCTTAAATTATTCAGAAATTGTCTCTTCTCCCTTTCCAGCATAGGGATTTCGTTTAGCCTATGAGTAACAAATCCTAACCCATAGTGAAATACATAAGCATGTTATCTTGGAACAGCCAACTATTTTCTCCATCAGCCTAGCCATGATTGATTATTGTTCTAGGAAAGAACATATACTCATGTCTAGATGATTTGGTCCCTTCTCTGGGATTTTTACATTTTAAACTGTAAAATTAGGGGATCCCAGGTTTATCTTCCAAGGAAAGTATTCAACTTGTCAAAAACTTTGTTTAGCTCTTTCATTTGTTTGAATACCCATGCAACCAATATTAAAAATTGGCAGCTGTCATATATAAATTTCTAATATAAAAATATTTACATTCTGCACAATTTGTAATATATCCACCCATAGAGTTATCAAATGCCAATTGTAAGATACTGTCCTTCACCCAGGAGATTCTTTCAAACATTCACTATCCTCCTTAGCTGTCCATTTTAGACCATGAATATTATGAGCAAGAAATATTTGGACACTCAGTTTACAGGGCCTTTTACAATAGCTTCACTATTTTTTTTGAATAAGTACATACATTTCTCAATTAAATGTACAAGATACATATATTTTTTTTTGGAGTCAAACAATATGTTACAAAATATATTTCGTTCATAGTAATGCATTCATACAGTATTTGTCCTTCTGTGTTTGGCTTGCTTCTCTCAACATAATGTCCTCCAGGTTCTTCCATGTTGTCATTTTGCTTTACATCTTCATTTCTTCTTACAGGTGCATAATATTCCATCATGTGCATAGACCACAGTTTGTTTATAAATTCATCTGTATATAGACACCCGGCTTGTTTCCAAATTTTGGCAATTATGAATAATGTTGCTATGAACATTGGTGTGCAGATGTCTGTTCATGTCATTGCTCTCAGTTCTTCTGGGTATATATCTAGTATTGTATTGCCAGGTCATGTGCAAAGTCTATATTCAACCTCTTTAGGAACTATCAAACAGTACTCCACAGTGTCTGTCCCATTATGCATTCCTACCAACAGTGAATAAGTGTTCCTATCTCTCCACATCCTCTCCAACACTGGTAGTTCTCTGTCTTTAATAGTGGCCATTCTGATAGGTGTGAAATGACATCTCATTGTAGTTTTGATTGGCATTTCCCTAATCATTAGTGATGTTGAACATTCTTTATGTGTTTTTTTGCCATTTGTATTTCTTCTTTGGACAAATGTCTATTCAAGTCTTTTGCACAATTTTTAATTGGGTCGTTTGTCTTTTCATTGTTGAGTTGTAACATTTCTTTATATATCCTGGATATCAAATCCTTATTAGATATGTGATTTCCAAATATTTTTTTCCATTGAGTTGGCTGCCTTTTCACCCTTTTGACGAAGTCCTGTGAGGTTCAAAAGTGTTTAATTTTGAGGAGGTCCCATTTGTCTATTTTTTCTTTTGTTGCATGTGCTTTGGATGTAAGCTCCAAGAAACCACCACCTACTACAAGGTCCTGAAGATGTTTCCCTATATTTTCTTCTAGTACTTTTATGGTCCTGGCTTTTATATTTAAAACTTTGATCCATTTTGAATTGATTCTTCTATAGGGGGTGAGATAGGTGTCTTTTTTCATTCTTTTGGTTATAGATATCTAGTTTTTCCAACACCATTTTTTGAAGAGACTGTTTTGTCTCATTAACATGGACTTGGTAGGTTTGTCAAAAACCAGTTGACTTTAAAAGTGATGATTTATTTCTGGGTTCTCAATTCTATTTCACTGACTGATGTCTTTATATTTATGCCAGTACCATGCTGTTTTAACCCACTGTAGCTTTGTAATATGTTTCAAGTTCAGGCAGTGAAATTCCTCCCATGGCACTCTTTTTTTTTCAGATTGCATTTAGCTATTCATATGCACTTACCCTTCCAAATGAATTTGGTAATTGCCTTCTTTAATTCTGTAAAGTAAGCTGTTGAAATTTTGATTGGTATTGTATTGAATCTATAAATCAATTTGGGTAAGATTGACATCTTCGTGATATGTATTCTTCCAATTCATGAACAAGGATTGTCTTTCCATTTGTTTAGGTCTTTTAAAATTTCTTTTAGCATTGTTCTGTAGTTTTCTGAAAAGAGGTCCTGTACTAATATCAGACAAAAGAGACTTTAAATGCAAAAATGTTATGAGATACAGAAGGCCATTATATATTAATAAAAAGGACAATCCACCAGGAAGATATAACAGTCATAAATATGTATGCACCTAACCAGGGTATCCCAAAATGCATGAGAAAAACTCTGACAAAACTGAAGGGAGAAATAGACATTTCAACAATAATCATTGGAAACTTCAACATCCAATCACATCATTAGATAGAACAACTAGAAAGAAGACCAACAAGGAAACAGAGTACTTGAACAATATGATAAACAAGTTAGACTTAACAGAAATATACAGGACACTGCATCTAAACTCAGTGGGTTATACAGTCTTCTCAAATGCCCATGGATCTTTCTCCAAGATAGACCATATGTTAGGTCACAATACAACTCTCAATAAATATAAAATAATTGAAATTATACAAAATACCTACTCATATCATAATGGAATTAAACTGGAAATCAATAATAGATAGGAAAAAAGTAAATTCATAAACGTGTGGAGGCTGAACAACAAACTCTTAAATAATCAGTGGGCCAAAGAAGAAATTGAAAGTGAAATCAGTAAATACATTGAGACAAATGAAAACAAGAACACAACATACAAAATGGGATACAGTGAAGGCAGTCTTGAGAGGGAAATTTATACCCTTAAAAGCCTATATTAAAAATGAAGAAGAGTTAAACTCAAAGATTTAACTGAACAACTAGAGAAACTAAAAAAAACAAACAAACAAAAAGAACCATAAACCAGTCCCAAAGCAAGCAGAGTGAAAGAAATAATAAAGATTAGAGCAGAAATAAATGAAAAGGAGAACAGAAAATAATAGAGAAAATCAACAAAAACCAAAAGCTGATTCTTTGAGAAGATCAACAAAATTGACAAATTTTCTAGAGTAACAAAGAAAAAAAAAGAGAGAAGATGCAAATAAATACAATCAGAAATGAAAGGGGGAAGTTACAAATGACTCCACAGAAATTAAAAGAATCATCAGAAGATATTATGAGAAACTTTATGCCAACAAACAAGACAACCTCAATGAAATGGACAAATTCCTAGAAATGCACAACCATCCTACACTGATGTTACAAGAAATACAAGAACATAACAAACCAATCACATTTAAGGATATTGAATCCATCATCAAAAATCCCCCAGCAAAGAAAAGTCCAGGACCAGATGGCTTCAGAGGTGAGATCTACCAAGCATTTTGCAAAGAATTAACACCAATCTTGTTTAAACACTTCCAAAAAATTGAAGAGGATGGAAAATTACCCAACACATTTTATGAAGTCGACATCACCCTAATACCAAAGCCAGATAAAGTTTTCCACAAGAAAATAAAATTACAGGCCAATCTCTCTAATGAAGATAGATGCAAAAATTCTCAACAAAATATTTGCAAATCAAATGCAACAGCATATCAAAAGACTTATACCACATGACCAAGTGGGATTAATTCCTGGTATGTAAGGCTGGTTCAACATAAGAAAATCAATCAATGTAATACACCACATTAACAAATTGAAGGAAAAAAAAGCACATGATCATCTCAGTCGGTGCAGAAAAAGCATTTGACAAATTCCAGCATCCTTTTTTGATAAAAACACTTCAAAAGATAGAAATAGAAGGAAAATTCCTCAGTGTGATAAAAGGCATATATGAAAAACCCACAGCCAACATCATACTCAATGGGGACAGTTTGAAAGCTTCCCCTCTAAGTTGGGGAACAAGTCAAATATGCCCACTGTCACTATCATTATTCAATATTGTACTAGAAGTCCTAGCTAGGGCGATTAGACAAGAAAAAAATTAAGGGCATCCAAATAGGAAAAAGGAAGTAAAACTCTCATTGTTTGTGGATGACATGATCCTGTACTTAGAAAATCCTGAAGTATCCATGACAAAGCTTCTTAAGCTAATAAATGAGTTCAGCAAAGTGGCAGGATACAAGATCAACATGCAAAAATCAGTAATGCTTTTGTACACTAGTACTGAACAATATGAGGAGGAAATCAGGGGAAAAATTCTATTTTCAATAGCAACAAAAATACTCAAATACCTAGCTTCACTATTTTTTGAGGAATAAATCATATAGTTTAACTACTGAGTGAGATAGGAATATGATTTTTATTCTCTTTATTTTTTTTAATTAATGAAGAGACCCTGACTACATGATTTAACTAATCTGAATTCATCTGTGTATCTTTCTGAACACTGGTAAACAATTGAGGTTGTTGTTGGAATTAGATGAGATAAATGTTCTGGATAGAACATATTAAGAGTAATGTTTCCATAATTGATGAGCTGCCTTTTGTCTCCATTTATTTTTTGAATGTGAAATAAAGGTCAGATAAAAAATTGGACATTAGGCATTCAAAAATTCACTATGGTTTGAATTCTAAGAAATAGATATCATCCAAAGCAAACACATATTAGCTCAATGAGTGAACTGGATACACTCGTCATTATATTTAAATATAAGGAAAAGGGAGAAAAATTAAATCCCAAGGAGAAATTTGCTGAATTTCAGCTATGATTTTACAATCACCCTTCTCGGTTAACACAGAAAAAATATATAAGCAGCTTTGCTTAAGAATGATTAACTGCAGACACTTATTGGTGTTAAAAATATACTGTTTTATCACACTTGTGTATCATTTCAGGTAAGACAACAAATCTGAAATATTTCTTCAATTTCAAATCTAACTCTCTGGAAAACATTGTTTTCCATTTATATTCTAGAATCTTTTTTTAAATTTATTTGTATTTTTTTGCCATGTCTATTTTCTCAATGAATGTTGATATATCTGTTTTGTATTTTATTGTTTTGTTTGATCAAAGGTTATCATTGTGGCCTTATATTGTGGCTGTGACCCATTCTTATTTATCTACTACTTTGAATTAATTATTCATGTTTAATGTATGTTGCCATGCTATTAAATATTAAAACTCTTTTTATAATATTTTTAATGATATTTTAAAATAATTTTAGGATATTGACATATTTGATTTCTTAAAATGGTATTCAAAAGGAATTTTGGCATTCTTTCTGCCCACCTGTTCAGTTTGTAACTTTATGGTAAAAGACTGGGAGCTATAATAATTTGTTAAGTAATCTTTGGAACAAATAAAAAATCCATTTTGTAAATATTTCTCAGATGTTTGGAAATAAAATACATTTCTCAGACTTCCAGTTTCTGGTCTGGCATGTAAGCTTCTTGGAAATCACCATTCCCATTCCAACAGCAATGAAAATGCTGCATAATCTGAAAAAAAAAATCTTCATCTGTCAGAGAATTGAGATCACAAGGCAAACTTCTGCCCTGAAAATTGAATAGAAGGAGTTAATACGAATCACTGTTAACCTGAAGGAGATGGAAAGAAATGGAAGCTCTCTGCCAGAGCCTGTAAGAGCAGGAATGTTTGAACTTTAGTTGATCAATTTGTGAATGTTCAGTGCAGACATTCTTAACACACAAAATCTCTAGTAGAACCTGTCTTGGGACCATGTTTTCCTAAGTTTTATCACCAATAACAACACCATTTACTACTGCAAAGACTGGAGAACACCCCCTTTGTATTTCCAGTAGAGAGAAAAAAGTTAAATATTTTGAAATATTTGACCTAAAGTCATCTGTTCTCCTTAAAGAAAGACTGCCTTCAAGGAAACTATTTTACCAGAGCCTAAGAGAGTTTGGTTTTATCAGAGTCTATGTGAAATGGTGGAAAGGAAATTCTGAATTGCAGCCAAGTCTACCCTTTCATGTTGTAAAAAGAAATACTAAAATAAGCCTTCCTCTAGCTTTTTATATGTTGTAAGAGAAATACCTAACAATAGCCTTCTGTACATTGCTTGTCTCACATGGGGGATGGGGTTTACAATGCTGTGAATCACTTGGGAAAGTCACAGCCCAGGGACACAAGTTAACTAAAAGATGGAAACCCAATCATAGGATTATAGGATACTTATCCTACACCCACATTTCAAATACATCAATAAATTTCCTATATAATGAAAATGGATTACAACAGAAAGTTATGTAAGGCAGAGACCTGATTTAAGAAGTAATTAGGAAAATCCCAGGAATTAGGGGAAACAAAAATCAAGGAAAGCACTGGAAAAGCTAGCCTCTATTAACTTCCAGCCACAGAAAACTATAAATTCAGCCTAACTCCTAGCTAGACAAATATAAGTCACATTTGGTATGTTAAATTCTGTACTTCCATCAGAGGTTTTCTTAATTTTAATCCTTTCCTATGGGTGTGAATCTAGTGTAACTAGGACCTTTTGAAGATAACAAATGGGGATGCATCCACCCATAAGAAGCAAGTCACTAAAGAATGAGGCAGCCAATCACCTTGACTATACTTTTCCTGGAAAAAGCCTAGTCTTCTGTGTTGAGTGAAATTGATTTCTTGGTGTAATTATAGATGTTGCATTTTAAAATGAGCCAAATTTTGAGGAAAATATTGAACAATGTTATGCATGCACATTCTCAAAATTAACCAATCTACTTCCTTCTTTTCAATGAAGTAACAATCAATGAAGCCAATAGATGTTCTCTCTATTTGCCCCCTTCAGACCAGGTTGTTGCTCCTTTGTACAAGATACACTTTGTCTCCCTTCTCACAGAGCTATACAGTTTCTTAGCCAGGGATCCAAGGGGTTGACAGAAAGATTTCAGGGGGTCTGTGAGCTTGAATTGAAAAAAAAAAAACAACTTATTATCTTTATTTTCTCTGACTTCTAACTGAAATCTAGCATTTCCTTCACTTACATATGTATACTATAATTAGATTACAGTAGTATTCATTTCACCTGCCTGGCAAAGGGGTCCATGGAACAAAAAAGGTTAAGAACCTCTGGGTTAAGCAGAGATGAAGAACTTTACCTATCCCTCAGGCCAAATTATACCACTAATAGAAATTTGTTGCTTTTTTTCCTTAGCCTTTTTTTCTTTTTGTTTCTGTTGTTTTTGTAGGTTGTCATATTATCCACAGTCTTGTGAAGTCTATGTGAAGTCAAATTACTGAATCTCAACCAGCTGACATCTTCTTTGAGAATGGGCTTCTTCTGGTCCAATTTGGGTGGTCTTAAGTTTTCAGTTGTCAAATTACAAATAAAGCAAAGTAAGATTTACCCATTTTGATTTCAAAATAAAGAATACATATAAAAGATTATTATTTTAAAGGCTACACTATGAAAAATGCAATGGAACAGAGAACCAAGAAATATTTAGATGTGATTATGGACCTGGTTCAGTAACAGCTGTATATAAATATGCAATATTACATGATCTCTCTGAAAATCAAACTTGCCTTTGAAAACAAGAAAGTAATCCCTTGTGTAACTGTTATAATGTTAATATGCCACAAGTAAAACAACTTTTATTCGCTAACTCTTGCAAAAGAGGACAAAGCAAAACCATGAAATATCTTGAAGTATCTGTGAAGGTTATAGCCATATCCAGTGATAAAAAATATATATAGGGGAAACAGATGTGGCTCAAGTGATTATGCTCCCATCTACTATTGGAGGTCCCAGGATTCAATTCCTGGGACCTCCTGGTGAAGGCAAGCTGGCCCATGTGGTAAGC
>JAKSZT010037046.1:903901-945595 GCA_026826555.1 Tolypeutes matacus
AGCAGAATTGCAACACCTACTCTACAGCTCTTTGGGCTCACTCAGGACAACTATTAAGGAGATGATGATGGACAATGACCATACCAAGAAACAAAGAGTGTCTGTAACTGCAAGCAAGATAGTCTCATCCATCTCCCCCATGGGATATAAGCCCCCTCTCAATTAAAGGTGGAGTAGACATAACATCCCAGAATCCTCAGGATTGGGGGAAGAGCTATGGACTAGAGTGGACTTAATGGTATTCTGTTGTAGACATATTGGGATTCAAGCAATGGAAGAAATTATAACAGTGAGGTGGAGCCAGTGGCAACCAGATGCTTTCAGGGCAGGGAGGGGAAAGGCAGTTGTAATACAGGGGCTTTTTCAGGACTTGGGGGTTGTCCTGAGTGATGTTGTGGCGACGGATATAGGCCATTTTACACCAGCATATACCATGCAGAACTGTGTGGGAGAGAGTGTGGTCTACAATGTGAACTGTGGTCTATGCTTAGTGACAAAGCCCCAGGATGTGTATATCCATTGCAGGTGATGTGCCACACTAATGAAAAATGTTTGGGATGTGATGACAGGTATGGAAGGTGGAGATCATGGGAATCCTTGTAATTTTTGTGTAACATTTATGTAATCTAAGCATCTTTTAAAATATATATGAAAAAAAAAAAGAATCAATAAGGAAACAAAGACTTTGATTAATACATTAGGGTATTTGAATCTAATAGACATATAAAAAAAAAATACATCCAAAGACTTTGATTAATACATTAGGGGATTTGAATCTAATAGACATATACAAAAAAATACATCCAAATACAGCAGGATATACATTTTTCTCAAGGACACATGGTCATACTCCAAGATAGACCACATGCTAGGCCACAGAAAAAATCTCAATGAATTCAGAAAGAATGAGATGATGCACAGTAATTTCTCTGACCTCAATGGAATTGAGCTGGAAATCAGTAAGGGCCAAAGAGCCAAATTAGGCACAAATATATGGAAGTTAAACAACACACTCTTAGACAAACATTGGGTCAAGGAGGAAATTAAAAAAAAATCCGTAACTACCATGAAATGAATGAAAATGACAACACGACATATCAAAACCTTTGGGATGTAGGCAAAGTTGTAATAAGAGGGAAATTCATAACCATAAATACATATATCAAAAAAGAAGGAAAAGCTAAAATCAAAGACTTAACTGTAAACCTGGAGGAATTGGAAAAACAACAACAAAGCAAGTAGAAAGAAGGAAATAACAAAGATTAGGGCAGAATTAAATGAAATAGAAAATAAAGAAACATAGAAAAAATAAACAAAACCAAAAGCTGCTTCTTCGAGAAGATCAATAAAATTGACAAACCCTTAGCCACACTAGCAAAGAAAAAAAGATAGAAGATGCAAATAAACAAAATAAGAAGTGAGGAAGGGGATATCACCACCGAGCCCACAGAAATAAAGAATATCATAAAACAATACTTTGAAAAATTATATGCCACCAAGAACAATAATTTAGAGGAATTCAACAAATTCCTAGAAACTCACAAGAAGCCTACATTAACAAAAGAAAAAAAATTGATAACCTCAACATACCAATTACAAGTAAAGAGATTGACTCAGTCATAAAAAACCTCCCAACTAAGAAGATTCCAGGACCAGACAGCTACACAGATGAATTCTGCCAAACATTACAGAAAGAAATAACACCTGTTTTTCTTAAACTCTTCCAAAAAATAGAAGTAGTAGGAGCATTGCCTAACTCATTTTATGATGCCAACATTACCCTAATACCAAAGCCAAACAAAGATGCCAAAGAGAGGAAAATTACAGACCAATCTCTCTAATGAATCTAGATGCTAAAATCCTCAACAAAATACTTGCTAATCACATTCAAAAACACTTAAATGAATTATACAACATGACTAAGTGGGTTTCATCCTGGGTATGCAAGGATGGTTCAATATAAGAAAATCAATCAATGTAATACACCACATTATACAGATAGAAAGAAAAAAAATCACATGATCACCTCTATCTATGTAGAAAATCATTTGACAAAATATAGCAAACTTTCCTGATAAAACCTTGCAAAAGATAGGAATAGAAGGAAACTTTCTGAACATCATAAAGGGTATATATGAAAAATCAAGAGCTAGCACCATCTTCAACAGTGAAATCCTAAAAGACTTCCCTCTAAGATTGGGAATAAGACAAGGATGCCCACTATCAGTGTGCCTTTTTAACATTGTGTTAGAACTACTTACTCAAGCACTGAGGCTAGAAAAAGATATAAAAGGCATAGAAATTGGAAAGGAAGAAGTAAAATTTCACTATTTGCAGACAACAGGATCCTACACGTAGAAAGCCCTGAGAAATCTACAGCAAAACTTTTAGAACTTATAAATGGGTTCATTAAAGTCGCAGGTTATAAGATCAATACTCAAAAATCAAAAGCATTTCTGTACAAAAATAACAAGCAATCTGAGGAGGAAACCAAGGAAAATAGTATCATTTACAATAGTAACTAAAAGAATCAAATATGTAGGAATACATTTAACTAAAGATGTAAAGGACTGATAAACAGAAAACTACACAACACTGTCAAAGAAAATCAAAGAATACATAAATAAATGGAAATAAATCCCCTGTTCATGGATAGGAAGACTAAATATCATTAAGATGTCTGTCCTACCCAAACTAATCTACAGATTTAATGCAATCTGAAGAAAAATCAACACATCATTTTTAATGCATTGGAAAAACTACAAAATTTATTTGGAAGGGTAAGAAGACTTGACTAGAAAAAGACATGCTGGAAAAGAAAAATAAAATACGAGGTATCACACTATCTGACTTTAAAACATACTACAAAGCTACAGTGATCAAAATTGCATGGTATTGGCACAAGGATAGACATATCGAACAATTAAACGAAATTGAGAGTTCTGAGATAGATCCTTGCATATAGACTCATCTTATATTCAACAAGGCCACCATGCCCTCTCAACTTGGAGAGAATGGCCTCTTCAACAAATGGTACTTTGAGAACTGGATATTAATATCCAAAAGAATGAGAGAGGAACACCATCTCACACCTTATACAAAAATCAACTCAAGATGGATCAGAGATCTCAATATAAGAGCCAAGACCATAAAGACCTTGTAAGATAATGTAGGAAAGCATCTACAGGAACTTGTAATAGGAAATGGTTTCATGAACTTCACACACAAAGCCTGAGCAATGAAAGAAAAAATAGATAAATGGGATCTCCTCAAAATTAAAAAAAAGTTTCACCTCAATGGATGTTATAAAGAAAGTGAAAAAGCAACCTACCCAATGGGAGAAAATATTTGACAACCATATTTCCGATAGGATCTTAATATCCAGCATATATAAAGAAATCCTACACCACAAAAATGAAAGGACAAACAAAAAGCACATGGAAGAAAAATAAATAAATAAATATATAAATATATAAATAAATAAATAAATCGCATGAAAACATGTTCAACCTCTCTAGCTATTAGGGAAATGCATATCTAAACTATAATGAGATACCACCTTACACCCATTAGACTGGTGTCTATTAAAAAATGAGAGGACTATAAGTGTTGGAGAGGATGTAGAGGAATGGGAACCCTCATTCACTGCTGATGAGAATGTAAAATGGTCCACCTGTTGTGAAGGACAGTTTGATGGTTCCTCAAAAAACTAACTATATAATTGGCATATGATCCAGCAGTTCCATTGCTGGGTATATACCCAGAAGAATTGAAAGTAAAGACATGAATAGATACATGCACACCAATGTTCATAGTGGTATTATTCACTTTTGCTAAAAGTTGGAGTCAACCCAAATGCCCATTAACAGATGGGTACATACATACAATGGAATATTACTCAGTTGTAAGAATGAATACAGTGCTAACATACGGGATGACATGGATGAATCTTGAGGTTCTTATATCGAGTGAAGCAAGCCAGGCATTGAAGGATGAACAGTAAATGACCTCACTGATAAGAATTAAACAAATTGAGCAGACTCAGATAGCTATTGTCTGTAAGATAGGTTTACAGGATATAGAAAGGAAGAAAAAAGTTGTGAGCCAACACCCAGATGGACATAATCTATGGTAAGATGAAAGTGGGTAGTTGCATATTGAAGGGATATGACAGGAGGGTAGTGATATTACTGGGTTGGATTTTGCAAGTTTGACAGATGGGTAACTTGGGGAGTGTGGGTTGGAATGATCAGGGAACTTGGGGGAGTGTTGGGAGAGGGACCAGGTGAACACTTCTGATTTGTGGGTATGTGGTTGAGAGTACAAAGTCAGGAATGCTCTTATGGCAATATGACATGAAGGGTTACTGGATTAGGGTGTTGTATGGGGAGTATTTAGGACAGCGCTCTCACCTAAAGCAGCCTTCTAAGGAATCAGTGTGTGATAATTTTGTCATAATGTGTTTTATCAGTGGGTGGAGACCCATATAATGAGCAGGAAGGCGTTGGACTCCCATTCTCAGAAAGACCAATTTGTTCACAAATAGAGAGGTGGAAGTCTCTCAAGAGGATGGGCAGTTCCTAATAGGGGAAGAAAAACCAGTGTGTCAAGACCTCAGTGTAGTTGCATGTAACTATGAATCTTGTCAGCCAAGGAGTAAAGGCAGCGTCACCATGGGTCCCAAGGGGAGGGAGGGAGAAGAATAGAATAGATGGAACAAGGGGTGTTTAGTGGGCAATGGATGTATTCTACATTATCTTACAATGATGGACACAGGTCATGTTAAATATCATCAAAATTTCTAAAAGCTTATGGTCTAAAATGTAAACCATAATGTAAACCATTGACCATGTTTAGTAGCCATGTTTCACAATTTGTATATCAGTTATAACAAAGCTATCATCAATATATTAAAAGGTATTAATATGGGAAAGATGAAAAGGGGAGGATGTTGGGTATATGAAAGTCTCCTGTACTCTGTGTGTGACTTTATTTTGACCTAAAATTTCTTTGAAAATGAAATGAAATATAGTAACACACTGAGGAATAACTGGAAGAAAATGCCACTGTACAGAAAGGACATCAGATAGTACCATGATGAAAGGCAAAATGTCAAAAAAAAAATGTGTATTTTTCATTATTTTTTAATATTCCAATCTTTTAATTTTATTTCATTTTTCATTTTTTTTTTAGATTTTTATGTATTTTATTTTAAATCTTTCATTATTATTTAATTTTCCTATTAAGTGTATTTGGCTATTTTAATGGCTTCATTTTTGAAGAAACTTTGGATCACACAAGGGTCATAGCTGGGGCAGGGAAAGATCATTGATGTGGGTCAGTGATGAAGAATACATGGGAGGAAGTTCACATGGGCATACCTATAAGGTGGATAAAAAGGTTCAAATGTTCACGAGTCATTGTCACAGTGGGTGGAGACACACAGTAACCAAGGGAATATTGAATTCTCATCCTGAAGAGCTTTGCCAAATTCTCTAATAGAGCAGCAACAGTCCCCCAAGTACAGGGGCAATGACTGGTGAAGGAGAATGATCCACTGATGTGCCCTTGGTATTGATGACTATGCTTATGAGCCTTTGCCCTTGAAATTGAAACTTAGTCTCCTGTTCTAGGGTGCCTAAAAGTCACCTTCTGAGAACCTCCTTATCACTCAAATGTGGGCTCTCTCTAAGCCAAACCCAGTGTATAAAAGCATTACCATCCCCCTAGTGTGAGACATGACTCCTGGGAATGAGCCTCCCCAGCACCAAGGAATTACTACCAAACACCAACTTTCATTGCAACCGGAAAAATACCTCAAATAAAAGGGGGAAATGGTAAAGACAAATTAGTTTATATGGCCAAGAGACATTAAAGTGAGTTGGGAGGTAATCCCAGAGCTAATGCTTATGCACATCTCAGTAGGATTTTATAGACTGTCAAAGTGGATACTACCCCAAATTGTGGGCTTCTGAAGGCCCTGGAGACACCCATGACCTATGGTCAGGGAAGATAGTTTGTGTTTAGTGCCTTGCCAGTGGGCCCTACTTTGGAATTTGTGCTCCTGAGTGTTACAGAGTTGGACTCAATTATGTCTTCCCTACAGATATCTCACTTGTCCCTTCTATTTAAGCCTATACTTGGTGCTTGAGTTTGCAGGTGTACATCCAAGAGACTGGAGTCTTTGGGCTGTCCATATGCCAGCTGGGCCTGGAACCTCAGCAGAATTGCAACACCTACTCTACAGCTCTTTGGGCTCACTCAGGAAAACTATTAAGGAGATGATGATGGACAATGACCATACCAAGAAACAAAGAGTGTCTGTAACTGCAAGCAAGATAGTCTCATCCATCTCCCCCATGGGATATAAGCCCCCTCTCAATTAAAGGTGGAGTAGACATAACATCCCAGAATCCTCAGGATTGGGTAAAGAACTATGGACTAGAGTGGACTTACTGGTATTCTACTAAAGACATAATGGGATTCAAGCAATGGAAGAAATTACAACATTGATGTGGAGCCAGTGGCCACTGGAGGCTCTGGGAGCAGGGAGAGGGAAAAACAGTTGTAATATGAGGGCTTTTGGGGGACTTGGGAATCATTCTGAGTGACATTTCAATGACAGATATAGGGCATTTTTTATCATCATATAAAATGCAGAACTGTGTGGGAGAGAGTGTAGACTACAGTGTGAACTCTGGTTCGTGCTTAATGGCAAAACCCCAGGATGTGTTTATCAATTGCAATTAATGTGCCACACTAATGAAGGGTGTTTATATGGGAGGGTTTGGGAAGTTTGGGGAGTGGTGTACATAGGAATCCCTATATTTTTTGTGTAACATTTATGTAATCTAATTATCTTAAAAAAAAAAAAAGGTAAAAAAGTACACTCCATGATATATTCATCACACTATTGGAAGCTAAATACAAGGACCATGTTCTGAACCATGCAAGAGAAAGCAACATGTTCTATAGAAGGGAGTCCCAATTTGAATGAGTTCTGATTTCTCAAGAGAAACCAGAGGGGAAATAAGGCAGTGAGTTGAAATAATTAAAGTGGTGAAAGAAAAGAAAAAACAGACAGACAAGATTTTTACCTGATGAGATTATCTTTCAAAAATGAGGGTGAGGTTGACATTCTCATGTAAACAAAAGTGGAGGGAGTTCATCTCCACTAGACATGCAGTACAAGGAATGCTAAAGAAAGTTCTTCAGATGAAAAGAAAGGACACTAGACAGTGATTCAAAGCAGGACAAAGAAATGAAGGTTTGCAGTAATTGTAATTATTTGGGCAATTATAGAGGCCAGTATTTTTGTATTGTATTTTGTTTGTTTGTTTGTTTGTAACTCCACTTCTTACTTCTTACAGGAGCTAAAACAAAAATGCATAAAAAGTAATAATATATCTTGTTTTTTTGACATACGAATTAAAAAATATAAGTGATAACAAGTACATCAAAATTGTGGGGAAACAGTGCAGTACAAAAAAACTATATGTGCATCATATTCAAGTTAAGGTGGTATCAAACCAAACATAATTGTTATATTTTTAGAATGGTAACTTAATGCCACTGTAAGCACAAGGAAAAAGAATGAAAAATATATCAAGATAGAAATGAGAAGGCATTCAATATTGTACAACATGAAATGACAAAGAAAAGAGTAGGCTTTATAAGGAAGTGAAGTACCAAAAAGTTGTAAGACTTACAAAGGTAAATATAAAAATGTCAGAAGAATGTCCTGTATTGTCAGTAGTGATTTTTTTTTTTTTTTAACAATCATATTTGGTTTAATACCAACTTGACTTCAATAGCATACACATATACTTTTACTGTCAGTAGTGATTTTAAGTGCAAATGGTTTAAACTCTACAGTCAATAGGCAGAGATTGTCAGGATAGATAAATAGCATGTCCCAACTATATGATATCTGCAAGAGAATCACCTTAAAGTAAACATTCAGTTATGTTGAGAATGGAAAGATGAGAAAAATCCACCATACAAGTACTAACCAAAGGAGATCTAGAATGGCTAAACTAATACCAGATAAAATAGACTATAAGTCAAACTGTTACAAGGGACAAAAATGGTCATTATATACTAATAAATGTGACAATTCTAAAGGAAGATGTAACAATTATAAATTATATGCAACTAACAGCAGTGTCCGAAAATATATGAAGTAAATAATAACAGATTGGAAAGAAGAAATTGATGGATCTATTTTAATATAATTTTAATACACCACTCTGTAATGGAGAGAACATCTACTCAGATGATCAATAAAGAAATACAGGATTTGAATGACCCACTAAACCAACTAGATCTAAAAGACATATAGAGGGGAATTTTGGGAAGATGGCATCCAACTAATAGGCAGAACTCAAAGCTCTCACAAAACAATGGAGAAAGAGCCAAAAGCTGTCCAAGGGACCTGCTTTGGTGGTCAGCAGACTAAGACAGTGCTACACAACTACTGGGAGGGTGAGGGACAGAGAGACGAAGAATCTGAAACAACATATTTGAATTACCAAGACCCCTCGGCAACTAAGAAGCACTCCCCATCCCACCCCCAAGATATTAAGCTGGGGTAAAACTCCTGGCTCAATGCAGCTGACTGAGAGGGGAACAAACATCTTCCTTCCTGTCAGCTGTTTCAAGGGAAAAGGGAGGGGTAGTTGGGGTTCTTATTTTCTTCAGTGAATTTGGCTGGCAGAGCCTGCTTTGAATCTTTACTCTGGAGATTTTAACAGGAACTATGGAAAACCCAGACTCAAACACATCCATGGAAAGGTGCGTTCCAGTCTGGAAATTTCATGGACAAAAACTGCTCTTGGTACTCTCTGTATCCTACCCCTGGGAGAAGATTTGCCTTCCACTAGTGAGTCCCTGACCAAATTTTGATAACTTAAGCTTGGCAATTTTAAATGCAGAATAACTTGAACTAAATATCAAAGAAGAGCTGTGGAAAAAAAAAAAAGAGAGAGAGAGAGAAATTGACTATCAGAGTAAATTCACCAATGTATGCAGATGCCTACACATCAGCAAAAAATAACAAGAGATACTAGAAAACAGGAAGAGAAGGCCCAGCCAAAAGAACTAACCAAATACCATGAAGAGATACAGGATTTAAGACAATCAGAGATAACAAAACAACTCTCCTAAATCACTTCAAAGAATTTAAAGAAAATATGACTAAAGAAATAAATTATATGAAGAAGACACTGGGTGGACATGAAGAACAGTTAGAAAGCCTACAAATAAAAGTAACAGACCTTATGGGAATGAAAACATAATAGATGGGATTAAAAATACATTTAGACTCATCACAAACAGGAAGTGAAGGTGATAGCAGAGCTGAAATGGCAATGGAGGAATGCTAAATCTGCAAAGATCTGGAGAGAATTTTTCTTTTTATTTCTTTCTTTATTTCTTCATTCCTTCTTTCATTTCTTTACTTTCTGGCTCAGGCATTTAGGGAAATTTCTGTAAACCATTAGATGACCACTTTTCAAAGAGGAGAAAGGATTCAAAGGTCACACATGACCAAAATAACAGTCTTGGGAAAAATAGATTAGAAATGATACTAAAAAAAAAAAAAAAAAAGAAAGAAAAAAAAGAAAGCATTCAATAACAACAAACCCTGGAGAAGTGAGAAAATCTAATTTCTAGGTTTACCACATCATAATATCCAAAGTATTCTACTTACAACAACATAAATAATTGTGAGATATGAGATATGCAAAGAAATAAGAGAACATGGCCTATTCAGAGGAAAAGAGAAACTAGCAGGACATGTCCCTAAGGAAGCCCAGACATTTTACATATTAGACAAATATTTTAAATAAACTGTTTTAAGCATGCTCAAAAAGCTAGTCAACAGTACACAAAGGGGAAGCGGCTGTGGCTCAATCAGTAGGGCTTCCGTTTACCATATGGGAGGCCCCGGGTTCGGTTCCCAGGGCCTCCTGGTGAAGGCAAGCCTGCCTGCGCGGCGTGGTTAGCTGACCCAGCGAGCACAAGCAGCAAGGGGGGAATAAATGAATAAATAAATAAAATCTTTAAAAAAAAAAAAAACCACAAAGGACAAAGAAAAATCAGTAGATTGATAACTAAATAGTGAATATCAATTAAGTGATGCATATTATACAAAGGAACAAAATTGAATTTTTAGAGCTGACATATCAAACAGAGCTTACATATCCAAAAGTGATAAACACTTTAGAGGTCTTTAACAGCAGATTTGACAAGGCAGAAGAAAGAATCAGCAACTTGAACATAGATTAGATGATATTATTAGGTTTAATAAAACATAAGAATTTATTTCACATTTTTCATTTTCCTTTTCTAATGCATTTTTTATAAAAGTTAAAATTACATGAGTGACTCACATTGGACAGAGCTGCTCTAGAAGATGACAAATTGCATGCAACCCTTGACTCCTTAAACTTTTCCCTCCTGCTTTGGCTTAATTTCCCAGCTCAGTGGGACCAGCAGGGTTAGCTGGAGGCCATGATGAGTCTGCACCCTTACTTTACCTCAGCTCAAAATTCAAAGATGAATACAGTTTTTCATACGAAATCTTGTTCCAAATATCTACATATTTGGACCCTGTGCACTTTATAGTTACATGTTCATTGCTTAGCACCAGATATGACAAGTAATTAGATTATATTAACTATTTAAATAAAGCATGAAAGAATATTTGAAGACAAGTGCTTTCAAATCACAAAAGCTGCCATTATCCTTTATCTTTGCTCACCAGACAGGCTCTATGGCTGAACATTATGGAGAAGCAATCAGATAGCCTTTCTGACTTACCTTTCTTGAGAAACACATATCCTTGAAATATAAATATATTTGTTGCTTCTGCTACCACAATTTATTGTAGAAGGACCACCATCGGGATACTTTCTTAAGCCCTTTATGCACTCTGGTTTATCAGAAGACCATCAGGACTGTATTAGATTTCTCTAGGGAAACAGAACTGACAGGAAATATCTGTCAATAGTATGAGATTTTATAAAATTGTCTCATGCAACCATGAGGATGCACAAGGACAAATTTCTCAGGGCAGGCTGCAAACCTGGGACTCTGATGAAGATCATTGAAATGTTCCCCAGGAGAAACTGGCAGTCCTAAGTAGAGATGAGAATTCTCTCTGAATGCTGAATAATTTTCCCTTTTAAGGCCTTCAACTGATTGGTTGAAAAGCCACTCCTTGGTGATGGCAATCTCCTCAGGTGATTGTAGATATAAATAGCCATCTATGCAATCAACTCACTGTTGATTAAAGTCCATTAAATGATCTTATATTACAATTATCCCACTGTTACTTGACCAAGCTACTGGGCACCATTACCTTGGTGAGTTGATATATTAGCCTAACCCTAATAGTCCAAACCTTGTCAACTTGGCAGCCATATACATCAGCTTAAGCCACACTTAGTCTCTAAATAAAACAATAGCAGACATAGATATATATTTCCATTTAACAATACTCAACTGTCCTGCATACAAAAGGAAACACATTAAACCCCTCCAGAACAGGGTTCAAGTCCTTGGATAATATTCACTTTTAAACTTGACATCCTTAAATACTCTGGCATGAAATGAATAAAACTTATGTCATATGATAATGAGAAACCTTTTGGAAGAAAACAAAGATATTAATTTATATACATATACAAACTTAATCAAAACAAGGAAGAAATATTCATGACTCGTGTAGTTTTTGTTTCTATAACTATTCAGGTGGTAGAACTTCATATTTCTCACTACCTTCTTTCAACACCCATTCCATGTTCCCTTTACTCTCAGCAAGCCCCTCAGCCTGGTGGGGTGATGCAAACTTTCATTCCTAAAGATTCTGGGCCATTGTTAGTCCTGCCTGGATTGGGGTGTTGCAATTTTCCATTGACTTGAATTGCAGGACATGGTAGTAATAAGAGATGCCTTAGGGCATCTCCTGTATTCCAGACAAACTCTTCTTTACCTCCATTGTGTAGGTGCAATCCTATATCCCCTTGATAGTCAGGATCAATCACCCTAGGCAGTACAGTAATTTACTTATTTGCCTGTTGATTCAGAGGCACAAAGAACCCAAAGTGGCCAGGCAGAAGTCTTTTTTTTTTTTTTTTTTTTTTTTAAGAACTGTCTTTTCTTTTCTTTTCTTTTCTTTTTTTTTAAGATTTTATTTATTTATTCATTTATCCCCCCCTTGCTGCTTGTTCTCCCTGGGTCAGCTAACCACGCCGTGTGGGCGGGCTTGCCTTCACCAGGAGGCCCCGGGAACTGAACCCGGGGCCTCCCATATGGTAAACGGGAGCCCTACTGATTGAGCCACAGCTGCTTCCTCAGGCAGCAGTCTTAACTTTCAGTTCAGTGGAATCATTGTTGTGTTTTGTGGGAAAGCACTTCTTTTAGAACTAAGACATATAAACAAGAAGAGAATAAAGTTGCAGACATAAAAAGCTAAAATTTTCCTAGTGGATCACTAGTCATTATAGTGAGTGTTGCCACTTCCATTTCCACCCCTTGATTTCTAGACAGGTGAATCCTGACTATAAGATAAACAGCACCATACAGTGGTGGACACTGATTCACAGCATACCCAGCCTCCTGGAGAACATTGCTCCAGCTCTAAAAGGTATTTCCACCTAGATGGTATCATAATTGAGCCTTTAAAAGGCCATTCCAGCATTCTATCAATCCAGCTGCTTCAGGATGATGGGGAACATGGTAAGACCACTGAATTCAGTTAGCATGTGCCTATTACCACTCATTATTTCCTGTGAAGTGGGTTCCTTGAGCAGAAGAAATGCTGTGTGAATTACCATAGCAATGAATAAGACATTGGGTAAGTCCATGGATGGTAGTTTTTGAAGAATTATTGCATTCAGGGAAGGCAAAACAATATCTGGAGTATGTGTCTATTCCAATTAGAATAAATCACTCACACTTCTATGATGGAAGTGGTCCTATATAATCAACTTGCCACCAGGTAGCAGGCTGATCACCTTGGGGAATGGAACCATATTGGGTGCTGAGTATGGGTCTCTGTTGCTGGCAGATTGTGCACACAGCAGTGGCTGTAGTGATTTTGGTTTTGGTAAGGGGAAGCCTTATGTTGCTAAGCCCATGTATAACTTCTGTCCCTACCACCATGTCCACTTTATTCATGAGCCATTGGACAATGACAGAAGTAGCTGGGGAAAGCTGAGACCTAGCCACAGAGTGTGTCAAATTATCTACTTGATTAATAAAATCTCCCCACCCTCTGGTGAACATGCATGGAGGATACAAATATTTTCATGTTTTTACTTACCCAGAAATGTCTATCCACATACATCTTCCTCAGACCTCTTTGTCACCAACTTTCCAATCATGTTCTTTCCAAGCCATTGACAACAGTCCATGAATCAGTGTACAAACATAACTCCAGCCATTTCTCCTTCCAAGAAAAATGAACAACCAGGTGCACTGCTTGAAGTTCTGCCCATAGGGAAGATTTACCCTCACTTCTGTCTTTCAGGGATGTCCCAGACTGGGTCTGCAGAGTTTCAGCTGTCCACTTTCAGGTGGTACCTACATACTGTGCAGAATCATCTATAAAACAAGGCTGAATTTTCTGTTCCTCGGTCAACTGATTGTAAGGAACTCCCCAAGAGACCATATCTGTGGGCCAGGAAAGAGAAGGTACTGTGGCAGGAGTGGTGACCATGGGCATTTGGGCCACTTCCTCATCTAACTTACTTGTGCCTTCAGGACCCACTAAAGCCACATCTCATATATTCCACTTTTACTTTATAATGGAGTGCTGCTATGCATGCCCTCTTCATAATATGCAACTCAGGTCTCAGTAATTTGGCTGCCTGTGGTTAAGCATTCAGTCTCTACTAAGGCCCAGTAATAAGCCACTGAGACTTTAAATCACATCCCAGACCTTTAATCCTTGGTTCTCTGGGCATTCATTAATGTTCTTCCCAGGCCACTTTCTAAGTCCCTCAAGGCCATCAGAGATAAAAGGTCTCTAGCTAAGCCCTTTTCTAAGGAAGAAGTTCCATAGCTTCAGTCTGGAACCTGGATCCAGATGTCTCCCAAGTCCTAAGGTGCCACAGAGATGCCTGGAAGCATGGCTTCTGTGTTCTCAGGATGCTGGGAACCAGAGTGGTAACTCCAAATATCTCTAAGACCTAATCAACTTGAGAGCTTTACTTTGGAGGCTAAAAGTTCACTCAGGCCAAATCTGAGATGCAGAATCAGCTGACAGACTTTTTTTCCTTTTCTCCCTAGAACAATGGGTGAGGCCTCTAGTATAACAGCAGACTCCCCACTGGGGTGCATTCTTAAGAACTGGATAATCTTGTCCACCAAAGGATTAAAGAAAAAGAAACTGGTTTTCTTCTGTAACACCACATGGCTGCAATACTGTCTTAAAGATGGCTAACAATGGCCTGCTAATGGAACCCTAAGATATAATCCTATTTTAGAGTTTGACCTCCTGAGTAAAAGGGAAGAGAAGCAGTAAGAAATTCCATATGTCCAAATCTTCATGGCTCTATATCAGAACACAGGTTCCAAAGGGTCTTCCAGATTGTGTTATGCTCAGGACAGGAAACTGCCTCTAGAAAAGAAGGATCCTTAAAGGAAAGAACCTGAAAAAGGGGGTGATATCTTAGATGAGCCCCTCAACAATTCTTCCCTGCATTATGACCGAGTTCCAAAACCTAAGGCGCCCTTGGACCTACCTCCGCACATAGCCTCTGCACACCACCTTGTACCTGGAGCTAGTCCAGAAGGACTCACCATGAGTGGGGCCTCACTTCACCCTACCAAGGGGCCCAAAATTTGCCTCTACCCAATAGGAGAAGTAGCAAATGATGATGCAGGAATAATTACAGTCCATGTCCCCTTTCCCTGCAGACTTAGTTCAATGTAAAAAAAAAAAAAAACAGCAGGACAGTTCTTGGAGGAATGAACACATCTTACTGAGAAATTCTAACACCTAGCTCTAGCTTTTGAGCTAATCTGGGAAGATGTGCATATTATCCTGGTCACATGCTTCACCCCTGAAAAGAAATGTCATATTTAGGCAGAGTCCCAGGGATATGCCAATAAAATGGTGGCCCAACAGACTCAAAAACATGCTGTGAGATCTGTGGCCATCCAAGATACTGACCCTAATTAGGACATCCAAAGGAGACATGCAGACCTAAGGAAAATGTTGGTATGTATTGTGAAAATTTTACTTTTTACCCACAATAAAAAAAAAAAAAAAGTTTATCAGAGAATGTGTTAGTCAGCCAAAGGGGTGCTGATGCAAGGCACCAGAAATATGTTGGCTTTTATAAAGGGTATTTATTTGGGATAAAAGCTTACAGTTACAAGGCCCTAAAGCATCCAACTTAAGCTAACATATGAGGTATTTTCTCATCCAAAGTCTGTTGCTACATGTTGATGAAAGATGGTGGTCAATATCTGTGAGGGTTCAGCCCTCCTCTTCCTCTTTCCTTCATGGGCCCAGCTTCTCCATTCTCAGCTGTAGAGTGGCATAGGGCTCAGCTGCTCTGTTCTCTTCACCTGCAAACTATTAGGCAAATGGCTCACCTCTCTTCCCAGGGCCACAGGATCCTCTTCCATGTCTATGGAGCTCCCTTCCTCTTTTCTCACATATCTGCTTCTGTGTTCTTATTGAGTGAGTGACTGTATAAACAGCCCACAAAGTGGGCAGGAACTCAAACTGAGTCACCCTAATGACATGGTCAAATCAAAGCCCTAATCTTGATTTAATCAAGTAAACATAAAGCCTTTGCATTTAAATCAATCAAAGGGTAGCATGCCCAGAGGAACAGAACAGTTTATAAATGTAATCAACATCTTTTTTGAAATTCATAAATAATATAAAACTGCAACAAAGGAAATGAGAAAAATGCCACCATGCCTGTTAATTACAATAACAAGAAATAACCCAGGAAGAAAAGGAGAACCCTGCCCTGTTCCAAGGTTAGTGGAAGCTGTGAAAAGATATTCCCAGGTTAATCCAGACTCATCAGAAGGATAGATTATGCTGCAAAACTATTTTCTTGGCCAGTGAGTTACAGATATTAGAAGGAAACTCCAAAAGCTGGCACTAGGGCCCCAGACCCCAATGAATTCTCTTTTAGAATCAGCTTTTCCATCTTCAACAGCCACAGCAAGGCCACCAAGGAGCAAAAGATAAGGAAGGACATTAAGAAAACACATCTTATAGCAGTCACCATGGGTGATGGCCTGCCATCTCAGGGCCACCCTGGCTTAGGCTCAAAAGCATCAAGAACCTGCTTCAACTGTGGAAAGCCTGGCCACTAGAAGAAAGACTGCCCCAGACCTCTGCAGCCTCACAGGGAGGCCCCCCAGTTCCTGACCCTGATGCAGGAAAACAGGCCATTGGTCTTGGGAGTGCACCAAACCCCAAAGGGGAGTGGCAGAACATGACTTCAGGCCCTTGTGGTAACAACTGGTGATGACTTAAGGGGCTCAGGGCAAAAAGTGGTTGCATGAACAACTCCATGGAACATCAACCCGGAGGAGCCCCAGGTAACCTTTGATGTGGCATGTAAAGTTATTCACTTTTTAATTGATATGGGAGCCACCTATTCAGTTCTGACCTGTCACTCCGAACCCACCTCTTTCCAAACCTGTCTGGTAGTAGGATTTGACTGTAAATCTACAATTAGATCCTTTACTGAGCCTCTCCTATGTTAAATTGGAGACCTAATAATGAACCATCAATTTTTAATTGTCCAACAATGTCTTACCCCCTAACAGGGAAGGGACTTAATTTGTACCCTGGGGGCATGCATCCCATTAGTAAGAGTAAATAAAATTTCTAAGTTGCCTGGAGCCAAGTGCTCAAAGGAAGAATGTGGAGCCTTTTACTTGGCCATGATTCTAAATAAGCAACTAGATGCCATGTCATTAACTATACCCCAGGAAATAAGCAGTTAAGTAAGTCCTACAGTCTTAGAAAACAGGATTCCCAGGCAACTCTCCAAGGTCCACCCAGTTCCTGTCTCTTATAACACCATCCAATCCTACCCCCATAGAAAACAGTATTCCATGAAGGAGGAAGCTGTGAAAGACCTCCGCCCATGATTAAAACGTTCCTGGAGAATGGTGTTCTGGTTCCCTCTCAATTCCCTTGTAACACTCCAGGACCTCCCATCATTCTTCTTCCCTTAGTTTTCTGGGCCAAGTTAATTTTTCCTCCTGTAACAGTACTTTCTAGATGGCCCCTTGGCTGATGCTGGTCACTTCTCTCTGTCTGGGGGCCAAATGCCTACTTAATCTGGTACCCCATAAACACCACAATGCTCTTCAGTACCAGAAATCCACTCAAAGCTTGGTGGCCTAAAGAAGAAATAGTTAGAAACTCAAACATTACCCAGTAATTTTGGGGATGCCCTGCCAGCTCTTGTGATTCTATATTTCAATACACAACATATGCTGAAAAAATCTCCCCACCAAAGCTGCCATGGGCATGTCATAGACTAGAACCCTATGGCCTGCGGGGAGAAGCAAACCTTGTCTGTGATACCCAGAGAAGCATCCTGTTTCATGACCCAGGACCTAACAGGTATATGTCATTACTGTCTGCTAGCAGGTTAACCAGTGAGCTGGTAACTATAAGTCTCAACAGGGCTCCAGCTCACCAATAGCCTATCTCACATTTGCTGCTGCTTTAAACTATCAAGATGGAATTTTCTTTCTTTGCAGAGATAAGGCTTACCTCTCTTACCACCCCTCTGCATAGGCTTGTGCTCATTAGCATACATTACCCCTCAATATACTAAGGTCCTTGAAACCTCACCCTCCCATTTCCCATATTTTTAAACCATACAATAACTAAGGACATCACGAAAATTCTAACTAAATTTATATCTTCAAGATTACAAGCCTTCCAGGACAAGCTAATGTTCTGTCCAACTTCCACCCAGTATCCAATGTTATCTTGAGAATCCCCCCTGACACTAATAGAATAAATAGCCAAAGAGTTTTATACCTCTTCAGGAAGGGACTAATGCCCCTAACCAGATGGAAGCAGTTATAGAGGAAGAGACTTCCCACCCTCTGCAACTCTTAAGATTAAGGGTTACAACTCTCTGAGAGGGAAGTTGAGGTAGGTCAGAATAAGTAACTGGGAAGGGGGAAACAGGCAGTGAACACAACATCCACAACATCTCAGGGGCAAGAAAGGCACTGTGGGCAGCCAGGCCTAGATTTTGCGGGCAGCTAACCCTGAGCTATTATTTGTGAAACTCAGAAAATAAGTGATAACATCTTGTTCTGCCCAACTGGTGTGGACAGAATACACTGGCCCTAACCCTTTCCTTAACAACTGAAGTCACAAGGCAAGAAGACTTTCCCATTTGATTCCTACTTAAACTCCAGCCTCTGGTCACTGGGGACACCTCTTTACTATAAGAGTTCCCACACTCACATCTTGAGTGTTTACTTTCACATTTTCACTTTGCAGTAAATTCTCTGCTTGCTTGCTTCATTTGTGGTGCATCCTTGAATTCTTTCTCCTGACATAGCCAAGAACCTGGAAGCCACCCCTGGTAACATTTCAGAACACAACTGCAAAAAATACTATAACCAATTCAGAAATCCCATTTTTAAGATTCTGTTTCTTAAGAACCCCATTCTAGTTACCAAGCTGTATTAGTCAGGGTTCTCTGGGTAAAAAGAACCAACAGGAGATATCTGTAAACAATATGAGATTTTATAAAATTCTCTCACACAGCCATGGGTATGAACATGTCCAAACACCACAGGGCAGGCTGCAAATTAGGGCTCCATTGAAGGTCCTTAACGAATTCCCAGGGGATGTTTGCTGTCTGATTTAGAGCTGGGAATTCTCTCACTGAATGCTAAAATCACTTTCCCCTTTTAAGGCCTTCAACTGATTGGATGCATCATCACTCATAGCTGAAGGCAATCTCATCCGTTGATTGTAGATATAATCAGCCATCTACTGAAAGAACCCATTGATATTTAAAATTCATGAAATGCCCTTGATTGCACTTAGTTTGGTTCTTGCTTTACCAAACAATCTGACACATTAGCCTAACCATTACAGGTGCTAATATTTAATGAAGAATGTTTGACCAGTTGTTTATTCCATGGCCTTTGTGGGTAGGGGAGCATGTTGTACAGATTCCTTAGCTTGGAATTTCAGCATCCTTGTGTTCACCCATAGAAAAGTTCTTAGGCATGCCTCTAGTTCCTTGATTTTTGAAACCAGCTTCCCCATTTGACAATTTGTCCTAATGAGGTGTCATACTTAGGGCATTTCTGGATGGTGGAGAATATTGTGCAGGGTGCTTCTAACCTCATTGGCTTTGTCTAGAACAACTGTAGTGGACCCAGAGAGGTTTCAATGCAGCTTTTTTGAAGAGGTACCCACTTTTTACTCAGTTTTTGACATAGGGACCTTGGCAATGAGGCAAGGCAAGGGGGTCTTTCTCAGGTTTTTGGATCTATCAACCAGAGGATGATGCCACAGATGGGACCTGGGTTTGAGAGCACTTTCCGGTAGACACACAGGCTAATTTTGGAACCTCAGACATGAACCCCAAATAAATTTTCTTAGACCTTCTTACTCTTACAGTACATACATCATAGACCATCCCCCAAACACAAATTCTGTACCCTTTAAACAAAGTTTCCTAGAATACCTACAGTCTTCTAGAATACCTAGAATATGTGCTTATTCTAGGTATTTCATGTAATCAAAACCATACAATATTTGTCCTTTTCTTGCTCATTTCACTAAACATATGGTTCACCCATGTTGTTGCATGTATAAGGACTTCATTAATTTTTAGAGGTGAATAATATTTCCCTGTACGCATTTATTGCATTTTGTTTGTCCATTCATCTGTAGATGTTCACTTGAGTTTCTTCTATCTTTTGTCTGTTGTGAGTAATACCGCAATGAACATTGATGTACAAAATAACTGCTCAAGTTTTGCTTTCAATTATTTTCTATATATACCTATAGGTGGAATTTTCAGGTCACATGGTAACTTTATGTTCTACTTTGAGAGGAGCTGCCAAGTTTTTTCCACAGCATATGCACCATTTTTCATTCCCATCAATAATATCTGAGGCCAAGTTCTTGTCATCCTCAATAACAGATATTTTTAATAATTAGTAACCATCCTTGTGGGTGTGAAATATCATTCTGGTATTGTTTTGCATTTCTTTGATGATCAATGAATAAGAACATTTTTCATGATTTTAATAGGCATTTGTGTGTTTCCTTAAATACAAGTTGTAATGGACATTTTCAAACACACAAAACTATGGACAACAGAATCATAACTCACATCTCCCAAACCCATGAATGCCTCACCAAGTTGAATCCAACAAACATGGAGTCAAGCTCATTTTATCTATATCTTCTTTGTAGTTTCTTCTTTTTGAGCTTATTTATTTTTTATATGAAAAAATTATTTTAAAATTATTTTAGTCAAGTTTATTGAGGTATAATTTACATATGCTAAAATTACAGTTCTATGAGTTTTTATCACTTTTAAGATTTTAATATGTAATTTATTATTAAGGTGCAGATGAGGGCAGTGGATGTGGCTCAAGCAGTTGAGCACCTGCTTCCCACATGGGAGTTCCCAGGTTTGGTTCCTAGTGCCCCAGTTTTGAAGCTAGATGTTCAAAACTGAGGTATCAGCAAAGCTATGCTTTGCCCCAAAGGCTGTGGCATTCTGGGTCTGAGTGCCAGTGATCCTTGGTTCTTGGCTTTTCTGTCACTTGACAGTGCATATGGCAGCATCTTCTTTCTATTATAGCCTCTGGCTGCTGCCTGTGTGGCTGCTTTGTAGTGTTTACCTGAATAATGTGGAGAGGACCAGGGTTCAGGAATTTTTTCAGGAGACTCTGACACATTATGTGTCATTATTTATGCTTCCCCTTCTTACTGATTTATCTACTTTTTGAAACAGATTATTGAGGTTTAATTGATATTTGATTAACTGCATATATTTAAAGTATTCAATTCTTTATGTACTTTCATATGTGCAAACCCATGCAACTAGCACCAAAATCAAGATAGTACACAATCTAACAACCCTACAAGTTTACTCTTTTTTAAAAAATTTATTTTTTTAAAAAAAGTATTTAGATTACATAAGTGCTACACAAAAATATAGGGGCTTCTACAGACACATACTGGTATGTAACCACCAACACAATCAACATACAGAACAGTTGCATCACCTCCCAAAATTCCCTTGTGCATTTTTATTATCAGCTTCTTCCATATCACCCAACCTCTGGCAACCATTGATCTATTTTCTGTCCCTATAGTTTTGCCTCTTCCAGAAAATGTCATTTAAATTTCAAAAATCAAATGTGGGTAGCCTTTGGTCCAACATATCTTAGCATAATACATTACAGTTTCATTCATGTTGTAGCATGTATCAAGAGGTTTTGTTCCTTTTTAATGCTGGGTATTTCATGGTATTGATATACTTTATGTATTAATTCACCAGTTGAAGGATATTTAGACTGTTTCTAATTTTTGCTGGTTATACAGAAAGTTTTAAATATTTGTGTACAGATTTTTTGTGGATGTAGGTTTTCATAAGACATTGCATTTAAGATTTTAAAAATTATTGTGGTCATAGATAAAACAAAATTTTCCACTTTAACCATTTTGAAGTGCATAATTCAGTGGCATTAATTCCATTTACAATGTCAGGCTACCACTACCACCATCCATTACCAAAATGCTTTAATCACCCCAAACAAAAATTCTGTACTCATTAAGCAATAGCTATCATTACCTCCTACCCTAGTCCCTGAGAAATGATTTTCTATCTCTGTGAAATTGCCTATTTTAGCTGCCTCATATAAGTGTAATCACACACTATTTCTTTTTGTATCTGGTTTATTTCATTTAGCATAGTATTTTCAAAGTTCATCCATTTTGAGACCTGTATCAGATATATATAATGTCCTTTGATACACAAAAAGTTTATTTTGATGAAGGCCAAAGTATATTTTTTCTTCTGTTCCTCGTGCTTTTGGTGTCATATTTGTGAATCCTTCGCCAAATACAATGTAGTGAATACTTACCCCTTTTTTTATCTTAAAAGTGTTTTATAATTTTTGTTCTTAATCATTTTGTGGTATATAGTGGGAGATATGGGTCTAACTTCATTATTTTTGGATGTGACTAACCAGTTATCTCAGCACCATGTCTTTTAGAGATTATTCCTTCCCCATTGAATGGACTTGGCACTCTTGCCAAAATTAAATTGAACATAGCTGTCAGATTTTATTTCTGAACTCTTAATTCTATACCATGAGTCTATATGTCTATTCTTATGCTAATGCAACACTGTTTTCATTACTGTACATTTCTAGTAAGTATAGAAAAATTTTCCATTTTTTTCTTCATTTTCAAGATTGTTTTGTTTATTCCATATGAATTTGAGGACTGGATTTTTAATTTATAAAAATGTTTTTGACCTGTTCCATATTTTCCTTTCTTGGTCTCGCTCAACAAACATTATTTTGGGGCATACACTGCATGTTAATCACTGTGCTATAGGCTGAGGAAGTATTTTAGCTCACCTATAAATAATATTGGCTTTCAAATTTCAGTTACCAGTTATTCATTGTCAATACAAAGATATATAACTGATTTTTGTATGTTGATCTTGTTTCCTGTGCCATTACTTAACTCACTTATTAATTCTAGTAACATTTAAAATTGATTTTATGGGATTTTTCATTCATGTCATCTGAATATGTTTTTCTTTCCAATTATTATACTTTTCTTTTACTTTTTCTTGTTATTGCACTGGCTAAATTTGTTAGTAAGATATTAAATAAGAGCAGATATCCTTCTCTTGTTCCATATCTTAGGGGGAAATAATTTTGTCTCTCAAGGTAAAGCATAATTATAGATGTATCTTTGTAGATGCCCTTAGTCAGATTGAAGATAGCCCCTTGATTTTTGGGTTTGCTATTAGTTTTTTTTTTTTTCTTTTTTTAGTCATTTTTTAAAAAAGATACTTAGATTACCTAAATATTACATTAAAAATATAGGGATTCCCATATGCCCCACCTCCCATACCTTCCACAACCTCCCACATAAACATCCTTCATTAGTGTGGCACATTAATTGCAATTGATAAACACATCCTGGGGCTTTGCCATTATGCATGGACCATAGATCACATTGTAGACCACACTCTTTCCAACAAAGTTCTGCATATTATATGATGATATAAAATGGCTTATATCTGTCATTGCAATATCACTCAGGACAATTCCCAAGTCCCAAAAAAGCCCCTGTATTACAAGTGCTTTTCCCTCTCCTTGCCCCCAGAGCCTCCAGTGGCCACTAGCTCCAAATCAATGTTGTTATTTCTTCCATTGCTTGAATCACAGTATGTCTATAGTAGAATACCAGTATTTCCACTCTAGTCCATAGCTCTTCTCCCAAACCTGAGAAGTCTGGGAGGGTGATGTCCACTCCACCTCCAATTTAGAAGTCCCATGGGGAAAATGCATGGGACTATCCTGCCTGAAGCTGCAAACTCTCTCCATTCCCTGGGATGACCATTGTCCATCATCATTTCTCTGCCTGTTATCCTGGGTGAGTCCAATGAGATGCAGTGTAGGAGTTGCAGCTCCACTGAGGTTTCAGGCCCAGCTGACACATAGATAGCCCAAAGACTCAAGTCTCTGGACATCTATCTACAAACTCCAGCACCAAGTATAGGTTTGAATAGAAGGGGCAGATGAGCCATGTGCAGGGAAGGCATGGTTGAGTCCAACAAGGTCACTCTCAGGGGCACAAAATCCAAAGTAGGGCCTACTGGGAAGGCATCAAACTCCTGAGCTATCCACACTGGCATAGGACCTGAGTGTCTCCAGAGCCCTCAGGAACTCCACTATTTGGGGTGATATCCACTTTGGAATTCTATGAGATACTACTGAGATGTGCATAAGCATTACCTCTGGGATGATCTCCCGACTCACTTTGAAGTCTCTTAGCCATATAAACTCATTTGTCTTTACCTTTTCTCCCTTTTATTCAAGGTCTTCTTCCTGTCACATTGCCAGTTGGCAATTGGTAGCAATTCCTTGGTGCCAGGAAGGCTCATCCCCGGGAGTCATGTCCTAAGCTGAGAGGAAGGTAATGCATTCATCTGCTGAGTTTGGCTTAGAGAGAGGCCACATTTGAGCAACAAGAAGGCTCCCAGGAGGCAACCCTTAGGCACCTCATAACAATAGGCTAAGATTCAATTTCAAAAGCAAAGGCTCATAAGGCTTATCATCAATGTCAAGGGCCCATCCGTGGATCATCCTCCTTCACCAGTCACTGCCCCTGCACTTGGGGGACTGTTGCTGCTCCCTTAGAGAAGGTGGCAGGGCTATCCAGAATGGGAATTCAGTATTCTTTCATTTATTGAGAGATTCTCTACCCACTATTCTAATGCCCTGTGAACATTTGAACGTTTTTTATAACTTATATGTATGCTCAGGTGAACTTCCTCCCATGCATCCCCCACCCCTGACACCCCACACCAATGATACTCCCCCACCCCAGTTGTAACCCATCTGTGATACAAAGCTTCTTCAACGATGAAGCCATTATAATATCCCCAGTACCTCCTGGAAAAAAATCTAAAATAGCTGAATACAATTATTAGGAAAATGGATTAATAATGATGTTTAAATGTAAGAAATAAAATACATAAAAATAAAAATAAAAACTAAAAAAAGTAAAATTAAAAGATTAGGATATTTTTTAAAAAAGAAAAATATAAAATAAAAAAAAATTTTTTTGACATTTTGCCTTCCATCACTGCAATATCTGGTTTCTAGTCTGTGCAATGGCACCTTCCCCTTCTCATTCCTCAGTGTCTCACTGTTTTTTCATTTTGTTTTCAAAAAGGTTTTAGGTCACAGCAAAGTTACACACAGAATACATGAGACGCTCATATACCCAACATCTTCCCGATTTTCTCCCCTCCCATATTAATACTTTTTAATATGTGGATGGTAGCATTGTTATAACTGATATACAAATACTGACACATAGCTACTAAACATTGTCAAAGGTTTACACTATGGTTTACATTTTAAACCATTCACTTTTATAAATTTTGATGATATGTACCATGTCCTGTGTCCATCACTGTAAGGTAATGAAGAACATTTCCACTGAAAACTAAATACCCTCTGTTTGATTTATTCTATTCTTCCCTCCCCATCCCCCCCAGGACCCACGATGTCCCCTGGCTTGACTCTTTGGATGACAAGATTCATAGTTACATGCAACAAGAGATCTTGACACACTGGTTTGTCCTCCTTTATTAGGAATCACCCTTGCTCTTGAGAGACTCCTGCCTGTCCATTTCTGACCAAATTGGTCCTCCCAAAGATGGGATTCCAACACCTTCCTGCTCATTATGTGGGTGTCCACCTACTGATACAAGATATTATGACAGAATGAACACACAAACACTCCCTAGAAGCCTGATCTAGGAGTGCCCTGTCCTGAATGCCCCCCCAACCAACACACTAAACCAGTGACCCTTCCTTGACATATTCCCACCTCTGTACTTTCAACCTCATACCCACTAATCCCCAGTGTTCACCTTGTCCATCTCCCAACTGTCCCCCCAGTATCCTGGAGCTTATAACCCACCCTTCCTAATCTACCCACCTGTCAAACCTGCACCACCCAATCCAATAATATCACTACCTCCTGTCTTATCCTTTCAATATGCAACAATACTCTGTCACTTTACCATAGATTACGTCTGTATGGGTGAAGGCTCATAACCTTCTATTCTCTTTCTATTTCTTATAAACCTATCTTACAGACAATAGCTCTCTAAGACTTCTCAATTTCATTAATTCATATCAGTGAGGTCATGTACTGTTCATCCTTCAATGCCTGGCTTGGTTCACGCAACATAAGGTCTTCAAGATTCATCTAAGTTATTCTGTGTGTTAGCACTTTATTCCTTCTTACAGCTGAGTAATATCCCATTGTATGTATGCACCACATTTTATTTATACATTCTTCTGTTGATGGGCAACTGCATTGATTCCAACTTTTGGCAATAGTGAATAATGCTGCTATGAAGATTGGTATGTATATATCTGTTCGTGTTTTTGTTTTCAATTGTTCAGGGAATATACTCAGCAGTTGAATCGCTGTATCATATGGAAGTTCTATACTTAGTTTTTGAGGAAATGCCAAACTGTCTTCCACAGTGGCTGGACCATTCTACAATCTCACCAGCAGTGGATCAATGTTTCCACCCCTCCACATCCTCTCAACACTTATAGTCTGTTATTTTTTTAATAGCCACCTGTCTAATGGGTGTAAGATGGAATCTCATTGTGGTTTTGATTTGCATTTCCCTAGTAAGTAGTGATGTCGAGCATCTTTTAATGTGCATTTTAGCTATTTGTATTTCTTCCGTGGAGAAGTGTTTTTTCAGGTCACTTGCCCATTTTTTAAGTGGGATGTTTATCTTTTTATTTTCAAGGTGTAGGATTTCTTTATATATGCAGGATATTATGCTCCTATCAAATATATGGTTGCCAAACATTTTTTCCCATTGGGTAGGCTGCCTTTTTACTTTCTTGATAACATCCTTTGAAATCGGAAGATTTTAATTTTGAGGAGCTCCCATTTATCTATTTTTTTCTCTTGCTGCTCGTGCTTTGGGTGTGAGGTTCATGAAACCATTTCCTATTACAAGGTCCTGTAAATGCTTCCCTACATTACCTTGCAAGGTCTATATGGTCTTGCCTCTTATATTTAGATCTTTGATCCATCTTGAGTTGATTTTTGTATAAGGTGTGAGATGGTGTTCCTCTCTCATTCTTTGAATATGTATATCCAGTTCTCCAAGCACCAATTGTTAGAGAGGCCATTCTCTCCCAACTGAGTGGGCTTGGTGGCCTTGTCGAATATCAGATGACTGTATATGTGAGGATCTATATCAGAAGTTTCAATTCATTTCCCTTGGTCAGTATGTCTATCCTTGTGCCAATATCATGCTTTGTAGACCACTGTAGCTTTGTAGTATGTTTTAAAGTCAGGTAGTGTGTTACCTCCAATTTCATTATTCTTTTTCAATATGTCTTTGGTGATTCAGGGCCTCTTACCCTTCCAAATAAATTTTGTAGTTAGTTTTTCCAATTTATTAAAAAACACAATGTTGATTTTTATTGGCATTGCATTAATTCTGTAGATTAGTTTGGGTAGGATAGACATCTTGATGAGGTTTAGTCTTCCTCTCCATGAACAAGGAATATTCTTCCATTTGTTTAGGTCTTCTTTGATTTCCTTTAACAGTGTTGTGTAATTTTCTGTATATAAGTCCTTTATATCTTTAGGACAATTTATTCCTAGGTATTTGATACTTTTAGTTACTATTATAAATGATATTTTTTTCTTGATTTCATCCTCAGATAGCTCTTTATTGGTGTACAAAAATGCTACTGATTTTTGAGCATTGATCTTATAGACTGCGACTTTATTGAACTCCTTTATAAGTTGTAGAAGCTTTTTTGTAGATTTCTCATGGCTTTCTCTGTATAGGGTCATGTTGTTTGCAAGTAGTGAAATTTTTACTTCTTTCTTTCCAATTTGGATGCCTTTTATATCTTTTTCTTGCTCACTGCTCAAGCAAATATTTCTAAGACAATTTTAAATAGGAACAGTGATAGTTGACATCCTTATCTTATTCTTGACCTTAGAGGGACAGCTTTTAGGATTTCACCATTGAAGATGATGTTGACTCTGGGTTTTCCATATATACTCTTTGTCATGTTCAGAAAGTTTCCTTCTATTCCTATCTTTTGCAGTGTTTTTATCAGGAAAGGGTGCTGTATTTTGTCGAATGCTTTTCTGCATCTATAGAGATGATCATGTGATTTTTTTCTTTCAATCTGTTTATGTGGTGTATTACATTGATTGACTTTATGTTGAGTCATCTTGGCATGCCTGGGATGAAACCCACTTGGCCATGGTGTATAATTCATTTGCTATGTTGTTGAATGCGATTAGAAGTATTTTGTTGAGATTGTAGCATCTGGGTTCATTAGAGATATTGGCCTGTAATTTTCCTTTCTTGTGGCATATTTGTTTGGCTTTGGTACTAGGGTAATGTTGGCATCATAGAATGAGTTAGGCAATGTGCCTTCTATTTCTATTTTTTGGAAAAGCTTAAGCAGGATTGTTGTTAGCTTTTTCCAGAATGTTTGGTAGAATTAACCTGTGAAGCTGTCTGGTCCTGGGCTCTTCTTAGTTGGGAGGTTTTTGATGACTGAGTCTATCTCTTCACTTGTAATTGACTGTTGAGTTCATCAATTTCTTCTTTCATCAATGTAGGCTGTTTGTGAGTTTCTAGGAATTTGTCCATTTCCTCTAAATTATCATTCCTGTTGGCATATAATTTTTCAAAGTATCTTCTTACGATGCTGTTTATTTCTTTGGGGTCAGTGGTGATATCCCCTTTGTCATTTCTTATTTTGTGTATTTGTATCTACTCTCTCTTTTTCTTTGTTAGTGTGCCTAAGGGTTTGTCAATTTTATTCTTCTTCACGAAGAACCAGCTTTTGATTTTCTTTATTTTGTCTAGTGTTTTCTTATTTTCTATTTATGTAGTTCTGCTCTAATCTTTGCTATTTCCTTCTTTCTACTTCCTTTCTACTAGTTTATTGTTGTTTTTCCTATTACTTCAGGTGTGTAATTAGATCTTCAATCTTACCTCTTTCTTCTTTTTTGATGTATTCATTTATGGCTATGAATTTCCCTTTCAGTAGAGCTTTGGATGCATTCTATAGGTTTTGATATGTTGTGTGTTATCATTTACTTTCATTTCTGATTTCTTTTGAGATTTCCTTCCTGACCCACAGTTTACCTAAAAGTGTGTTGTTTAACTTCAATATCTTTGTGCCTAATCTAATTCTCTGGTCCTTTGTGTTTTCCAATTTCATTCCACTGTGGTCAGAGAAATTACTTTGTATAAACTCAATCTTTCTGAATTCATTGAGAATTTTTCTGTGGCCTAGCATGTGGTCTGTCTTGAGGTATGATCCATGTGCACTCAACAAGAAATGTTCTGTAATTGGGTGTAGCATTCTGTATATGTCTATTAAATCCAGATCCTCTAATGTATTATTCAGAGTGTTTGTTTCTTTATTGATTCTCTGATGAGGTGTTTTGTCTAATGGTGATAATGGTGTATTACATCCCCCCACTATAATCGTAGAGGCATTTATGTCTTCTGTTAGTCTTTCCAGTGTTTGCCTCAGGTAATTTGAGGCACCCTGATTAGGTGCATTAATGTTTATGATTTTTCTTTCTTCTTCAAAGATTACCCATTTTACTAATATATAGTGTTCATCTTTGTCTCATACAATAGATTTGCATTTAAAGTTTAATTTGTCCAATATTAGTATAGCTATTCATGCTCTTTTTTGGGTATTTTTCCTTATAAAATTGTTTTCCAACCATTCACTTTCATCCTCCTTGAATCTCTGGGTCTAAGGTTGGTTTCTTGTAGACAACATATAGATGGGTCATATTTCCTTATCCATTCTGCCAATATGTGTCTCTTGACTGTTGCATTTAATCCATTAACATTCAGTGTTTTTACTTTCAAGGAATTTCCTACATCAGCCATATTTTCTTTGGGTTTATATATGTCATATATTGTTTTTATTTCCCTTTTTTTTTCTTTTTAGTTGTTCTTACACTCCTCTCCAACTTTCTTTACTGTTTTTTCCTTTCAACCTGTAGAATTTCCTTATTACTTCTGAAGGTCAGGTTTCTTATTGGCATAGTCTCTTAATTTCTGTTTATCTGTGACTATTTTGAACTCTCCACCATTTTTGAATGCCAGCTTTGCTGGATGGAGAATTTGTTGCTGGAAGATTTTTTTTCTTTTAGTGTCTTGACTATGTCATACCACTCTCTTCTTGCCGCCATGGTTTCAGATGAGAAATCAGCACTTAATCTTATTGAGTTTCCCTTGTATGTGATGGTTCTTTTTCTCTTACTTTCTTGATTATTTTCTCTTTATCTTGAGCATTTGACCTTTGGACACGTATATATCTTGGAGTAGGCCTTTTGGGATTTATAATGTTTGGCGTGCACTGTGCTTCCTGGACATGTCCGTCCATCTCCCTCAATAGGGTTGGGAAATTTTCAGCCATTATTTCCTTCAACACTTCTTCTGTTCCCTTTCTTTCTCTTCTCCTTCTGGGATGCATATAATAAATATCTTTGTGCAGTTCAGGTTGTCATTCAAGTCCCTAAGTCCCTGCTGTATTTTTTTAATCTTTTATCTATCTGTTCTACTATCTGATTTCAGATGTGCTGTATTCCACATCACTAATTCTTTCCTCTGCTTGTTCAAATCTGCTTTTATGTGCTTCCGTGTGTTTTTTATTTCTTGCATCATGCCATTCATCACCATTATACCCATTATCTTTATATGTATGTTTACAATTTCTTCAGTATGTTCCCCCAGTGTCTTCTTAATATCCTTAATCTCTTCCTTCAAATCATTAAGTTGGTCCATGATATTTGTTTGTACAGCTTTGATTAGTTGTTAGATGTTCTGCCTCTCTTTCTGGTTTTTAGTTTGTTCATTGGACTGGTCCATGTCTTCCTGTTTCTTAGTATGGTTTGTAATTTTTTGTTGCCCTCTGTCATCATTTTATCTTGATGGGTTCATTCAGTTAATTAGCCTCTCTCTGCTCTAGTGTTTTATTTAGCTGCTGGTTTTGTGTGTGTTTTAAGTTTTCTCTTTGACAGTTTGTTCTTCTTGTTCTATTTCCTTGCTGTTTTTTATGTTTCCTTGAAGGAAAAAGATTAGGCCACAGAAATTGTAAGAGGTTAGAAAAGAAAATGGATAATAATAATAATGAAAGTTAGAAAAGGGGCCATATAAGACTTAGTAAAATGAATATTTAACTCACTTAAGCAGTGTAGATTAATAGGATACCATAAGTGGAGTATATACAATGGAATGGGAAGCCAAATAGAGAAAAATACATAGAATTATTTAGAAGGCCAGAATGATGAGGAGAAAGAGAAAGAGTAAAGAAAGGACAGAAAGAAAAAAGTTAGTTAAAAAAAAAATAAAACCAAATAGACAAGATAGAAGTCAAAACCAGTATAGTTGAGGACTAATAAAAAAAGTGGAATGTAAGAACCAGAACAGAAAGCAGAAGATAGAAAGATGAAGGAAGGAAAAGAGATAGCATTGGTAGACAAAATCAGTATGCACAAAAAATGGGAAGTCAAGGAAGAAGAAGCACAGCAAAGAGGAAATAAGTTAGCAGCACCTAATTTTTAAAAAAAGAAGGGGCGTGTAGGAAAGGAGAAAGAAAAACAAAAAAACAAAACAAAAAAAGCAAAAACAAAAACAAACAAACACAAGCAAGCAGTCAAACAGAGCTTACGAAGAACAGCATTCCTTCTTGGGCCCTTGTGGAACCTCTCACGCTGCCTGTGTTCATCAATCAATTACCCTGCAGGCTTCTCTCTAGGTTTTAGTGAGTAAACTAAGTTAAATTTTTTTAAAGTAACCTTTTTCTTTTGGAAAAATAAGGGACCCAAAAGAAACTAGTACAAAAATAATCTCTATGTTTTCCTTGCCCTACGGTATCAGCTGAATGTTAGTTGTCCCTGTGGAGCACTGCTCTTCGAGGAGCCAAGAATCGAACTAAGGACCTCACATATTCAAGGCAAAAATTTCTCCACTGAGCTACCTTTCTAATTTGATCAGTTAGCTCTTCAGAATGCTATTCAGTCACTTTCCCCTGGGCAGGTTTTACTCTCCTAGGGCAGCAGAATTCAGCAGGCTGTATGAGCAGATTCCCCCTCCCCTCTCCTGGTTAGGTTGAGTTCCCTTTAGAAATTCAAATGGGACCCTAATGACTGAGTTCACTGCACCAAATTGATTTTCAAGCCTCTTCTAGCCTGCACATTCCTCCCAGGGGACCCTAAATAGGCCCTTGGAAACTTATTAAGCACTTCCCACTGCCTGACTCCCTTAGGGGAGTTGAAATTCTGATAGTTCTCAGCATGGAACTATTAAACTGGCTGACTCCATCCTCTCAAAAGCCAAGCCTCTGTATCCCAGGGCAGTTAGGTAAATCAGGCTTCCTCAGCAGATTCACCTCTCCCCTCAGTCTGGTGCCACTTCAAGTAGGCTGGTTTGCTTTCCAGAGCTCTAAAGAGTTCCAGACAACCAAACCCACAGTTAGGAAACCCCTCTCCACCTTTTGCCAGAACCTTCCCACTCTCAGAGAATGCTCCCTTTAGCTGGGTGGCCAGGGGAAGTTAGGGCTCACCCTGTCCCCTCGCCCTGAGGGTGGGGCTTAGCTGTCTGTGATTTCCATGCACAGGGCTAAAAACTCATGATTTTATCTTGAGCAATCTATCTCCCTGTCCAGCTCCCTCTAGATCAATGCCCCAAAGGCTCCAGATGCATGGCATCCTAGAACAGCTTACTTGGCCAGGATCCTGTCCCCAATCAGCTGTCTTTTGTGAGAGAGATTGTGGGCACCTATTTAAAGTGATGCTATCTTCCCTTCCCCCTCCTGCTATTAGTTTTTATCATAATTGGATGTTCAACTTTGCCATATGGTTTCCTCTGTCAATTGACATCATTGTATAGTTCTTTTTTCTTTTTTTAACTGTTGAGCTAATTAATTATATTGACTGACTCTCAAATGTTGATCCAGCCTTCTAGGCACAGTGTAAACCCCATATTAAGTCCAATATATTTTCTATATATTCTGTTGAGGAATTTTGCATCTATGTTCATGAAAGATGTTGGTCTATAATTATCTTTAGGGCCTTTGTATGTTTTTGGTTTTAAGGTTGTTGAATGTATGGGTATAATATTAATGATATTCTCATAGGACACTTCAATATCTGTATATCTGGCCAACAGTACTTTTATTCATTTCTGATACTGGTGATTTATCTTCTCTAATTTTCCTTTTCAGTCTGGCAAGAGGATCATCAATTTTGAAAGGAATAGTAATGAAAGTGAATATTCCTGTCTTGTTTCCAATTAATGTAAATGTCATTGAAAAACAGAGAGTGTCTGCAACTGTAAGCAAGATAGTTCCATCCATCTGCCCCATGGGATTTAAGACCTCTCTCAATTAGAAACAGAGTGGGCATCACCATCTCCAATTCCTCAAGATTGGGGAATGAACAATGGACTAACATAGACATAATTATTCTACTATAGACTTATTATTATTCTAGTGATGGAAGAACTTTTATCATTGATATAAAGGCAGTGGCCACCAGATGTTCTGAGGGGACAGATAGGGAGTAATAGGTGTAACATGGGGCATTTTGGGGACTTTAGATTTATCCTGCATAATATTGCAATGATGGATACAGGCCATTATAGATTTTGTCATTATGTATAAAATTGTGTAGGGCAGAATGTAAACTATAATGTAAACTACTCCACCATTAGTAGCAATGCTACAATATGTATTCAACAATTGTAACAAATGTATCACATTACTGAAAGATGTTAATGTGGGAAAGTGGGGGTGGGGTGGGGAATATGAGAATGCCTTATAATTTTTAATATAATATTTACATAATCTAAAGCTTTTTTTTTAAAATAAAAAAATTAAAATGTAGTAAGGAATGAGGGTGCATATCAGAAATTATAATGAGTATACCCTAAAATTGAGATTGAATAGTTCAGTTTTGATAGCACTTAAAATATAGGCCAGACAAGTACAGGACCAAGAAAACATTTGAGAAATATTGTTGTGATGGTGAAAATTTGTTTTCACAATTCTGGATATTAGTGTGGCGTTGATCCATTTCCCAAATGGATACATACACATTTGGATTTTTACTGTTTAATTTAGTCTTGTTTCCTTAGCATTAAAAAAATGAAATAATCTGGTGAGTAAAATCCAAAATATTTATTTTGTTTATCACTTGTAGAACACATTTATTTATCTTAAGGAAAATTCAAAGGAAATTTTTGGAAATTGATCTGAAATTCATGATATTTATTGGAATGGAAATATAAACCTTAGACCCATAGAAGACAACCATGGCAATACTTAATTTTCTGAATTCATCTACTTAATTTATGTTTATGATTCATGAAATAGTCCATATTTTTCTGCTGTAACTGTGTACCGTGAATGAAACAAGCAGAAAAGTTTTTAGTAATGATCACAAGTCAATTTTTTTAAATTTGTTGAGCTCCAAGTTTTATTTACTTTGCTTAGGATAAACTGGAACAGTGGCATTGCCCAGATTCATCACAGGGCAGTTTCTCAGGAGCCTTGACCATCCTTAATTGAATTTGTAGGAGCAAAAATTGGGATAGTGGCTCTGCATCAGAAATTTTGGTGAATGTAAAGATATGGGATCCATTGCTAATGACATAAAATTAAATGTTTTTGATATCCATATTCAGAAAAATCCTTACTCAACATATTTGAGGGTTCATCTGGAGTGGAGTCAAAGGTGTAGTGCTGGCTGAGTAGAGTTCTCCATTTAGTAGAGCCACAGTCCAGAAGCTACATTCTGAAAACAGTAGAATCTACTGTTGATGAAAAGCAGATTCTTTGCAAATGACCAATTCCCATTCTTTGCTTGTGCCAACATCCACCTCCCTGTAATGGCAGCCAGAGGTGAACCAAGGGGTGCCAAGGACACGAATTGCTTAGAATCCCTCAGCATGTTCTTCCTGATTCTGTTTGACATGCCCATATTTTACTCTACTCAGGTAATCAGAAATGATGAGGTAGTTGTTGGTTCTGTGAACATCCAAGGTCATATACACTATAGAAAGAAAAGCAGTTCAGCAAATATTGGCCCACTTTTCATTTTGACCAATGCCTCATTCACTTTCATTACTTGAATTCAACTCTTATTCCCTAAATTGGAATTTTCCTGAGAAAACTTGCCTGGCCTCCCTGATTAGGTTAAATTTTATATATATAATGATTAAATATAATAGTAAAAATTTATCTTATACTGGGAATTTTTTAATACATTGTTATGTGATTATTTGATCAAAAAGGTTTCTTTCCTTAACTATGAGATACAAGAAGGCAGGGCCCATGACTCTTCAGTGATGTCAAAATTATTATATAAATAAGTGCCAATCTTGTCAAAATAGATATTGGATAGATATTTTGAAGGAGAGAAAAAATTTTTACTTTTTGCAGAATAATATTGACATGTGAAAGTTTGTTTTTCCTTTTTGACTAGGAAGATGCCAACATTTCAGAATTTTATTGTGAGACTTGTAACAGAACAAGGGGATATGGTAGCAGTCCTGGGATGAAATGACTAATCTCTGTGAAAGTCAGAAGAGAAGAAATGACTCCTATGGGCATGAACAGGGTTGTCTTTGTATTCTGGAATCACTCATGTCCCAGATCTTGCATAGGATAGTGGAGTGGGGAAACTTGTATATGAATGTGCCTGTAGATTGCCAGTATCTATGGTGTATCCTAATGATGGGAGTTGGAGTCCAGAGCTGATTGTCCTAACACAACCACATGGATAGAGCTCTGAAGTGAACCCAAATGAACCAACGACAAATTACTTTCCTCCATTTCCTTATGACTTGGCTCAGTGTAATGTGTTTGAAAATGGGTAGACATCAAAGAGGGGTTGTCAAAGGCAAAAAGTGTCTGGGACATATTTTACCTTCCCATATGTGAGATTGCATGGAATAAAAAGCACACTCACTTAGAAAATAAAGTAATTCACTATTCTCACAATTGCTACATACCTAAGCTCTATCATCATATTCTCATACAACACAGCCACTCTTGATTACAAGCCACATTAAAAGAGACACTGGGGGCAGAGGGAGTGCCATCCTGGAGTTGGCAGCTTAGAACCAGCCTGGGTTCTGAAATCTACTAAGTATGACCTGGCATCCTAACTTTTGTACATTATGTTTACAGATGAACACAGATAATTTACTTTAACAATAAACAGTTTTCCAAATTATATTGCAAAATAATTCATGGTTAAGAGGTGACATGGAGCCAAGCAGTAATTCCTGTGGCAACAGGTTTGTGTGGGAGGCACTTGTTGAGCACTAAGGCCCTGACTCTTAAGTGGGCCTCAATCTACAGGATCAACCACCACACACACTTTCTCCAGCTCTTATTTAGGGGCCCTGAGCATTGTGATAAATCTCTGTGGGTCAGAATCACCCAGGGGATTTTAAAGGCCTGTTAATTAAATGTATATGTGAATTTTGAGATGCCATGCTCTAGGCCACACGTGGCCACATATCAAGCAGTCAATAGCCCAAAGTGGCTCCCATATTGGACAGTAGAGGTCTAGGTAATGATTTAAATATTCTATTTTATTAAGCATCTCCAGTGGATCTAATCTGTACTCAGAGGTGGGAACAACTGATGCTTTGGGAGCATAAAAGTCACCCATATGTTATGGAGAATATTTTGTGGGAAATGGACAAGCTATCTAGTTTCCTTACCTTGGAACTGCAACAGCCTTAGGTTCATTGCTTTGAAGAGCTCTCAGGTGGGTCTCCAGGTCCATTACCTTGGAAACCAGGCCCTGCAGCTAGCAATTGGGCCTGATGTCATTCTTCTGAGAGACCACAGGGCAAGATGGGCACAAAAAGCCCTCCCCGTAGAGCTCCTTCTGCATGAATTGATGAAGTGAGAGCAACAGATGTATTCACACTTCAAGTACATGCCTTTGTTAAGATAAACCAGGTAGATAGGACATCTTCTTTAAAGTTTTCAGCCATAGCCACTATCTGTAGGAAAATGAGAAAGATAATAGAAATTCCATATGTTCAGTGACAATAATCTTAGGGAATTTCCTCTTAAAATGCCTAGAGAAACTGTCATGAAGATAAATTATAAATACAAACACAAATGGTCATGACCCTGAAATACTGATAATTGAAATGTTAATTGGAATGAAGGCCATGATTCATAATTAGGCTTTAACCTGAGGTGATGAAAGAGTCTAGAATGGGCTATCTAGGAGGGAGGCGACCAGAGACATGTAGCCACCAAACACCTAAGATGGGCCTATTCTAAATTAAAACGTGCTGAAAGAGTAAAATAAACCAGGATTTTGAAGACATAATAAGAATTAGAGAATGGGGACTATTTCATTAAAAACAACATTTAGTGTCTGCTGTTTTTTTAATAGCTGCCATTCTGATGGGTGTAAGATGGTATCTCATTGTAGTTTTGATTGGCAGTTCCCTGATAGCAAGCGATGTTGAGCATTTTTTCATGTGCTTTTTAGCCATTTGTATTTCTTCCTTGGAGAAGTGTCTTTTCAGGTCACTTGCCCATTTTTTAAGTGGGCTGTTTGTCTCTTTATTTTCAAGGTGTAGGATTTCTTTATATATGCAGGATATTAGGCTCCTATCAGATATATGGTTGCCAAATATTTTGTCCCATTGGGTAGGCTGCCTTTTTATTTTCTTAATAACATCCTTTGAGGTGAAGAAGCTTTTAATTTTGAGGAGATCCCATTTATCAATTTTTTCTCTTGCTGCTCGTGCTTTGGCTGTGAAGTTCATGAAACCATTTCCTATTACAAGGTCCTGTAAATGCTTCCCTACATTATCTTCCAAGGTTTTTATGTTTTTGACTCTTATATTTATATCTTTGTTCCATCTTGAGTCGATTTTTGTATAAGGTGTGAGATGGTATTCTTCTCTCATTCTTTTGGATATGGATATCCAGTTCTCCAAGCACCATTTGTTAAAGAGGCCATTCTCTCCCAACTCAGTGGGCTTCATGGCCTTGTCGAATATCAGATGACTGTATATGTGAGGATCTATATCAGAGCTCTCAATTTGGTTCCATTGGCCAGTAGGTCTATCGTTGTGCCAATACCACGCAGTTTTGATCACTGTAGCTTTGTAGTATGTTTTAAAGTCAGGTAGTGTGATACCTCCAATTCATTTTTCTTTTTCAATATGTCTTTGGCAATTTGGGGCCTCTTGCCTCTCCAAATATATTTTGTGGTTAGTTTTTCCAGTTCCTTAAAAAATACAGTGTTGACTTTTATTGGGATTGCATTAATTCTGTAGATTAGTTTGGGTAGGATAGACATCTTGATGATGTTTAGTCTTCCTATCCATGAACAGGGAATATTTTTCCATTTATTTAAGACTTCTTTGATTTTATTTAACAGTATTGTGTAGTTTTCTGTATATAAGTCCTTTATATCTTTAGTTAAATTTATTCCTAAGTATTTGATTCTTTTAGTTACTATTGTAAATGGTATTTTTTTCCTGATTTCCTCCTCAGTTTGCTCGTTATTGGTGTACAGAAATGCTACTGATTTTTGAGCATTGTTCTTATAGCCTGCAACATTACTGAACTCCTTTATAAGTTCTAGAAGCCTTGTTGTCGATTTCTCAGGGCTTTCTATGTATAAGATCATGTCATCTGCAAATAATGAAATTTTTACTTCTTCTTTTCCAATCTGGATGCCTTTTATGTGCTTTTTTTTGGCTCAGTACTCAAGCAAGTACTTCTAAGACAATGTTAAATAGGAGTGGTGATAGTGGGCATCCTTGTCTAGTTCCCAATCTCAGAGGGAAGGCTTTTAGGATTTCACCATTGAAAATGATGTTAGCTTTGGGTTTTTCATATATCCTGGTGGGACTGTGGTATGGTCTAGCCACTGTGGAAGACAGTTTTGTGGTTCCTCAGAAAATTAACAATAGATCTTCCGTATGATCCAGCAATTCCACTGAACTGAACTGAAAGTAAAGACACAAACAGATATATGCACACCAATGTTCATAGCGGCATTGTTCACCATTGCCAAAATTTGGAATCAGCCCCAATGCGCATCAACAGATGAATGGATAAGCAAAATGTGGTACATACATACAATGGAATATTACTCAGCTGTAAGAAGGAATAAAGTGCTAATACATGGAATAACGTGGATGAATCTTGACGACCTTATGTTGAGTGAAGCAATCCAGGCACTGAAGGATGAACAGTATATGACCTCACTGATTTGAACTGAGGAAAGTGAGCAGTCTCTGAGAACCATTGTCTGAAACATAGGTTAACAAGAGAGAGAAAGAGAAGAGCAGGCTTTGAGCCATCACCCATATGGACATAAACTATGGTAAAGGAATAGAATATAGTTGCATATTGAAGGATAGGACAGATGAGTAGTGATATTACTGGGTTTGGTGGTGCAGCATTGACAGGTGGGTAGATTAGGAAGGGCAGGTTCAAATACCCAGGGCATGCAACTATGAATCTTGACATTCCATGAGTCAAGACAGGGGAGTGTCATATGCCCCAGGGGGGTGGGGAGGAAGGAACAGTTAAGATCTAATGGGGCATTTAGTGGTCATGGGAAAGGTTTTTCATTACCTTACAGTAATGGACACAGGCCATGGTAAATATCATCAAAACTTATTAAACTGTATCGTCTAAATTATAAACTATGCTGTAAACCATTGAAAATGTTTACTTGCTATATTTTGCTATCTGTATAACAGTTATAACAATGCTAACATCCAAAAAAAAAAAAAAGGTGGGGGTTTAATATGGGGTGGAGAAGCGGGGGGTGGTTTGGTATCTGGGAGTCTCTGGTATTCTGTGTGTGACTTTGCTGTGATCTAAAACTTCTTTGAAAATTAAATGAAAATTTGGGAGGCACTGGAGATTGAAAGGGAGAAGTTGTCACAGCACACCGGCTATCTGATACCACAGTGATAAAAGGAAAAAAAGAATATATGTATATATTTTTAAAAAGGCATTTCTTTTGCTTTTTTTCCCATTTTTTTGAATGGCCCAATCCACTAATTATATTTTGTTTTGTTTTGTTTTTTGTTTGATTGTTTGTTTTTTTTTGTTTTTTTTTTTCCTGAGTTTCCTTATGTTTGTCTCTTGCATGTGAGCTTATCATTGTTGTTTCTTTTTCCCATTAGTGTATTTGATTATTATATGGGCTACAAGTTCATGGAAGATTTGGATCACAGAAGGGTCACAATGGGTACTGCAAGGTATTATTGGTGGGGGGTGTCTGGTAGGGGGGATTCATGGGAGTAAGTTCATCTGAATATTCATAAAAGATATACGAAATTGTTCCAAAGAGCAAAGGATGGGGCATGGTCTCGGCAGGTGGACAATCACTCTATAAATGAGGGAATCTGAATTCCCAGCCTGGAGAGCTCTGCCACATTCTCCAAGGGAGGAGCAACAGTCCTCTGGGTGCAGGGACAGTGTCTGTCAAAAGAGGATGGCCCACTGATGAGTTCTTGTTATTGATGAGTACCCTTATGAGTCTTTGCTCTTGTAACTGAAACTTATCTTACTTTTATGGGGTGCCTAAGGGTTGCCATCTGAGAGCCTCCTTGTTGCTCAAATGTGGCCTCTCTCCAAGCCAAACTCAGCATATGAATGCATTATCATCCCCCCTATGTGGGACATGACTCCCGGGGATGAGCCTCCCTGGCAATGAGGGATTAATACCAAGTGCCAATTGGCAATACAACTGGAGAAAGACCTTGAATAAAAGGGGGAAAAGGTAAAGACAAATGAGTTCAAGTGGTTAAGAGACTTCAAAGAGAGTCGGGAGGTCATCCCAGAGGTAACGCTTACGCACACCTCAGTAGGAGCTCATAGAACATCAAAGTGCATGTCACCCCACACAGAGGGGTTCCTGAGAGCTCTGGAGACACCCAGGTCCTATATAAGGGAAGATAGCCCCAGAGACTGATGCCTTATCAGTGGGCTCTATTTTGGAATCTGTGCTCCTGAGAGTGGCAGAATTAGACTCAAATAAGTCCTCCCTGCACATGGTTCATCAGTCCCTTCTATTCAAACCTATATGTGATGCTGGAGTTTTTAGGTATACTTCCAGAGACGAGCCTCTGGCCTACCTATGTGCCAGGTGTGAGTGGAATCTCGGTGGAGCTGCAACTCCTACCCTACAGCTCAATGGACTCATCCAAGTCACTTGGCTAGGAGACAATGATGGGCAGCAGCCATCCCAGTGAATGGAGAGGGCCTGCATCTGCAGGCAGGATCATCCCACCCACCATATCCATGGGATATAAGCCCTCTCTCACTTGGAGGTGGAGTGGACATCATCATCCCAGTCCCCTCAGGATTGGGGGAAGAACTATGGACTAGAGTGGACTTAATGGTATTCTGTTGTACACATATGGTGATTCTAGCAATGGAAGAAATTATAACAGTGATTTCTGGAGCCGGTGGCCACTGGACACTTTCAGGGCAGGGAGGGGATATGCAGTTGAAATACAGGGGCTTTTTCGGGACTTGGAGGTTGTCCTGAGTGCCGTTGTGGGAACGGATGTAGGCCATTTTAAATCAGCACATACCATTCAGACCTGTGTGGAAGAGAGTGTGGTCTACGATGTGAACTGTGGTTCACAATGTGAACTATGGTTGATGGCAAGGTCCAGGTTGTGTAAGTCGATTGAGGGTGATGGGCCACACTTGTGGGAGATGTTTGTGTGGGATGTGGTGGGAGGTGTGGGAGATGGGGAACATGGGAATCCCTGTAGGTTCCATGTAATATTTAGGTAATCTAAGCACCTCTTTAAAAAAAAAAAA
>JAKSZT010037046.1:945695-1005442 GCA_026826555.1 Tolypeutes matacus
CATATATATTTATATATCATTTTACAAGTATTGGTATGCATTGTTAAAAAAATTTGATTTTTACCCACAATAAAAAATAAATAAATTAAAACAAGCAAACAAACAAACAAAAAAACAACCAAAAAAAATAGAAATTTTCACATATTGACATAATAATATTTTGGATATTAAACTTAATATCAATGTTTTTTGTAAATTTTCATTATGCTGCTAATTGAAAATTTATACTTACACTTGTAGGTCACAGAATATTTCTCTTTGTACATCATTGGTCTAGACTTAGATACACTCCAACTCTTCCAGAGCACAACTCTGTTGTGGTAAAAATTCCATAAGTGACTGAGAAGTTGAAGTCAATAGTGGAAAATGAACTCACCTCTGGTAGAGTAGCCCATTATGTGATTTGACTAAGGAAAATGATGCATATTCATTTCTTCTATTTGGATATTGAAATCTAGGTTTTGACAACTGCTCTTGGAGAAGGGGCCCCAAGTGTACCTAAGGGTACACACTGAAACTGGCATTGAGTTGGTAGAATTAATTTTTTTCCATTCCCCGTAATTTGCTTTCTCAAATCTGTGCTGCATAGAAGTCAGAGAAGTGAAATAATATTTACAAAATCTGGACTCAAGTCTTCCCACCTTGATTCTCCTCTGACTTCCAGCTGTTTACAGTGACAGCACAGTTCTGGAGAGAGATCGAGCTACATACAAGTTGCTTTTATGCAGAGGGTCCCTCCTCCCACCTTCTTCACATCCTACTGCTCATCTTTAACTCATTCAAGTTTGATTTGATTCTGGCAAAATTAGTGATGTTACCACAAATGAAGCAAATTATTTTATCTTGAGATTGTTTTTTTTTTCCTATTAATAAAACCAAAATGTTTCCAAATTACCATTATAGGTTATATATTGAATATCATGTCTGTTGATAAGATTTAGAATTAGGATAGAAACTTTTGATGCTAAATATTTGGAGTCAATATTAATCTTTGCAGAATGAATGGAGGTAGTTTCAAATACTTTTTGTTTGGAAGAGTGAAACCTCATGTTTAGATCTAAGAAATTAATCAAACTTATTCAGAAGGCTTTTCTAAAATCATACTCACTAGTCACTTCTCAATTGTCAAAGTCCAGGTTTTAAAATTTGGTAATTCAACCCTCAAGTGATCCCCCTATAATCAGTCAACTAGTCAGGGTCTTGTTTTAGTTAACTACAGAATCAAAAGTTAAAAGTATTTTTTAAAAGTTAAGGGTATTTCCTTTTTCTGACATGTAAATAATTATACGTTTTCTTTATTTAAACATTTTTGTTCTCTTCAAATTGCATTCCATATGGTTTTAGATGACTCATAGGTGATCAGTATTTGCAGAGGGAGAATGAAAAATTAGGAAGGTGATATGTTGGGAAGAAGAAGTGAAGGGTGAATTAAGTTACATTTAGGTGATTAAATTAAATTGTCTTTTAATTCCATGCTCATCATTTGCTGGTTTTTGCTGGATACTCTCTTCATTTCAAATCCAAAGCAAAGGCATATGTCAAGCACTCATGTCTCATGAAAGCAAATTGAAAATCACACAACGCTAAAAATTGTGACCAATTTGGCTATAAATTTCCATAGTCAGGTCCTGTTTTCTGTAGGCCTGGGTGACTATGTGGGAAGTACCAGCTCCATCCTGGAGACGGGTAGAGTCTGCAACTGGAAGTGAAACCCAGGAATTTGTCACACTCTTCTCTTCTAATCCTTGGTGTAAAGTCATTTAGTGTGTGGTATCCAATGCCACCAGAGTACAAATCTGTCTGACATAGCAATGGTGCAACAGAGGGTTAGTGAGAAAGACTGGGAGGCAGGGGCCATTTATGCCCATAATTTGTCTAATTATTTGAATTATGTAAATATTGAAGAAATCATCATTAAAGGATCCTTTAGCTCGACATTTGCCTTTGGCAGTCTTTTATTATATACGTTTTATTTCATTATTTAAAAAATAATCAACCCAAATTGGTTATCTTTTATACATTAGTTATCAAGTAAAACTGGATTGTTTTCTCAGTCATTTCTTTTTTATTGTTTACCAATCTCCCAAAGTATTGCTTGCTTCCAATTGTTAATAATTGATCTATGGGAGGAAATTTATTTTGTATACAAAATTTAATCTGGAAATTCTATTTCATGAGTATTAATTTATATATATCTGTGTGCTATTCATGCTTAACTATTAATATATTTGATGGTGTTTTAAAAAATCTCATATTCATTAACTGACAGATTCTTTCAGAGGTAAAATTTTCAGTGTTATTAATATTCACTCTCCACTCATTTATGATATACAAATTTTTTCATTTTTGGTAATGAATATAGACAGTGCATAAATTGAACATATTTTAAGTATCCGTCAATCCACCCATCCTTCCGTCCTTCTTACTAAAGCCCCAATGAAATGCCAGGATTTTATTGGTTGTTGTTAAAAAACGTTCCACTTATTTTGGCAAGCCTTCTCCAAAAATAATAAGCCTGAATATGTTTTAGGTTTTGAGTGACAATCTTAGACAATTTAACAACATTTGATTACTTAAATAATAAAATGTGCTTCAGGTTATCTCACAGCAACCTCCTAGATGGCGGCATCTCAACGTTTACAAAGAGGCTTCCTACTCCCTGTTCCCAACCGGGCATCTTGTAGCCATTCTACTTCCTGAAATGCCCACCAGAGGTCCAAGTGTGGTCACTGTTCAGTTCTGGAAACATTTATGTCTCCTGATACCTAAGGACATCGTGACTACCTGATTCTCACATGATTATTCATAATCAGTTTAAATTCATAGGTTCATGGTCAGACCTTCCTTCTCTGCCTAGAAACTTTTAAACCTAAAGGATGACCTGCAGAAGCTCCACTAAACTCAAGTTCCTGATTAATAATTTATCCTTACAGGAATGTTTCCTTATATCCCAGAACAAATCATTTCTCCATCTTTTTCTCCCAGGACAATGTATAAAGACCTCTGATAAAACCAGGTACACAATTACATAATTTTGTGTGTTTTGTTTGTGACATTGAGACAACCATGATGAGAACTGGGACTGTGGCTTGATTTTGGATATGAAATACAATGAGTATCCAGCAAAAAGTAGAGATCAAATAATTTCTATTTAATAATTTTAAGTCAATCTTTATTCTTTCATGTTTTCTCCTGATTTTTCACCCACCCTATAAAATTCCTGATCCTTTGGGGTCATCTAAAACAATAATATATCATAACCGAAGAGAGTAAAATGGATCAAAATATAAAGAAGGAAGCAAAAGAGAATCATCTGAGTTGTGATTCTAAATGGGGAAGGAAAATACTAAGATTACACAGAAATTATTCATTTTTTCTATGGGATGTAAAATTCACAGTTGTCATTATGTATATTATACTTGTGTTTTCAAACAAATCCAAACTCGAGATAAGCAAATTTAAGAAATATGAAACAAACTTATCAATGAAGAGGATCTGTGGTTATTTTGATTTGTGGTATATAATTCTAATCAATTGCAAACACACAGGGTTCACAGTGTTGTCAAACCACCAACAGAATGAAAATGTATACCACACTCCATTCTATTAGGATTAACATGGATGAAGAATGTTGAAGTAAGGCGATGAATCATAATTCTTATTTGGGTATGTTTTAAGGCTTGGATAAATTACACAGGAAATGTTTTATTGAAACATAAAATGTCCTCATGTTTGTTACACTTTCTGGCAAAAATTTTTAAAAGATATGTGATTTTCCAGTTCCATGTGGTCCCAGGACAGGTTTGTTTTTTTTTTTTAAACAAACTTCACCTGGGAAATTTATTTTTAAAAAATATTTAATTAGAGAAGTGTAGGTTTACAGAAGAATCTTACCAGGAAGATTTAACATTCTATACTTTTGTCTCTCATCCAGAGAAAGATTAGATTCAGTTGCTCTGTGTTCTTGCTAGCAAAAGTGTTTTTTTTCCCCCACAATTTGCAACCACACTTTGAGTTTGGGCTAATTCTAACAAGATACCTAGGTAATTCTAACATACTTTAAGTTTTGAGAATCCCTTCTCTAGACATGACTCAGCCACATTAGTAGATTTCATTAAAAATCAACAGGTTTTTCTATATGTAGTCAAGAGTGTGAACCATAACAATTTCAGATTCCAGAAATCAACTAATTTCCACATTAGGTGTAGAGCCCATTGCATAACTGCTTTTCTCGTCTCTGTTAGTGGGATGAAGTCAGATGGTACTCATTCTTTACCCAGGATGTTTAGCATCTTTGGGTTCTTCTGTGGAATTATGTTCAGGTGGAGATCCTGTTGGTTCATCTGGGAAATTAACTTGTCCAAAATGTCAAGTGGGACTTGATATCATTGTCCTAAGAGACTGAAGGGTAGAAAGGGCAAGATAAACAATCCCCATGTGTATCTTTTGCTATTAATTGATGCCGTGGAGGCAGAAATCCACCCACATTTCAGGTACATTCCTCAATATAGGCTTGGCAGATAGAACATCTGCTTGGCTTCTTGTAGGAGTTTCGCTGTGTCCAAGACAAGGAAACTGTACATGGTAAGAGATTTTCCCCAAGTTGAATGACCATGAGTTCTGTCATGTGACAACCATAACATGAATAGTTTTTGTGTTCCAACTGTTGCAACATCTGGAACAAAGCATAAGAGTACAAACCTGAAAGCATATTTGGGGGGAAGAACTCAAAAATCTTCATTGTGCTGAGTTCAGGAAGAGGAAAGGCCAATGTTCATGCGAACACTCCCAGCTCTGCTGGCAGATCAACCTGGCCATGTTACATGAAAGCATCGAAATCAGAAACAGTTACGGGAGTTGCATTTCATCATCTCCCACCCAAAGTAACTGAAACTACAATTTGATTTGAAAGAACAAAAATATGTCATTCCTGCAGCCTTTGAACTGAAACCATAGTAACATCTTACCATTCCCAGAGTGGTAGGATCCATTGTGGTGAATTTCCAAAAAAAGTTCTGACATAGTGTCAGCCCTCAGAAAACATTTTTGAAAGTAAACTGATGACTAAATTCCTATTATCTTCCTCTATCATAACTGCCAAATCTAGAAGATATTGCATAAGATTGGATTTCTGTCTTCTGCTCTAGATCTCCTCTGACCTCTAGGTGCTTCCAACAATGGCTCAGGTCTTATTGGGGAGGGTCCCTCCTCCATCCCTCTTCATACCTAACACATATTTTTTACATAATTAAAATTTGATTTAAGTCTGGGATGAGATTTTTATCTAGAGTTCACAGTAACTCTAAAATAACATTTAATCTGAGAGCATCTATTTTTCAATGTATATAAAAAACTACATTGCTATCACTTTAGTTAGATTAAACCTAACTAATTTCACAAGCTTATTTCAGAGATTTTGTTTCCTCATGTATTAAAAGTAGGTATGGTTCAATATATGGTGTATGCTTAAAGAATTGCTTATAATCCTAAAAATGATTATTCAGTGTGATGTCATTTGCATTTTTATAAAATAGTACAAATTCATTGTGTACACATTAAAATCAAAGGTAATCGGTGCTTTCATCTGTTAATAAGACTTTAAATAGTTTTAATTTACTTAGATTATGTTTGAAGAGTTTTGAAAATTTTGATAATTCACGTGAATAGTTTATAAAAGTGAGAAATGAAACATTAAATTCTTTCTCTGTATGGACAATTAACCTAGCAGCAGAACACAAGCCTGTTTGAAAGCACAGAGATTATTTTCAAGTAGAGATTGTTATCCTCAAGTAAATTGTACTTTCTTCTGTTGGCACCAGCCCTGAATTTTTCTTTATAATTTCTCTCTAATACCTCACCTTCCTCTATTTGTTATTTGCTGTGTTTATAGCTTTGTTTTCAAATTTCAAATAATTTGAATATTATGTTATTTCCTCTACCTCAAAACTTACCAAATATAAATGAATATCCTTGCTTTCTTTATACATACATATATATATATATTTAAGACCTAATTTCTGTCCTCTAATATGGTTTCTTATGAATTGTGATGACTACTAAGAATACACTGTTTGAGAAAAGGGAATGAAAAATGAGGAGATAGGGCGGATGATGCAAAATTAATTTTAAGTAATTAAATTTAATTGTTTTAATTTAGAAAATATTCATCTGCTGTTAATTTTTTTTCCTGGGTTCCCCTATCATTATATCTCAAATACAAAAAGACACAGCCCAGACTCCATGTATTCTAGTTTAATTAAACAAATGTGAAAGCATATTTGTTAAGGAATCAGGTATACTATGAGCTAAAGTGAGATAAGATGGAATTTGACCATAGTTCATTCCCATTTTTAAGATAAATGCTTCCCCTTGTTTTGTTTTCTTTTAAGTTTATTCCTGCCCCCTTGCTGCTTGTGCTCGATGCCTGCTTTCTGTGTCCATTCGCTACACATTTCCACTGTGTCTGCTTGCTGTGTCAGCTCTCCAAGGGCGCAGGCCATCAGCTCTCTGTGGGCATGGGCCAGCTTACCCTTCCCGGAGGCCCCGGGAACCAAACCCAGGGTCTCCCATATGTTAGATGGGAGCCCAATCACTTGAGCCACATATGCTTCCCTTTCCCTTGTTTTGTGAAGCATATTTATTTATTCACACACAATGCAATCCATGAAAAATGCATAGTCAATGGCTCTCAGTAGAATAACAGAGTTGTGCTCCATCACCACAATCAATTTTGTACATTTTCATTTTGCCAAAAAAAAAAAACACACACCTTATAACCCTTTATATTCTTATAGTATTGAATCTAAGCATTCGTGCAGTATCATTTTATATTTAATGTAAGAATATTAACATATTACTGTTAGCTATAATCCATAGCTTCCATTAGTTGTATTTTTGCCATTACTGACAACTTATAATACTGATATACATTTGTTCCAAAATGAAATATATTTGGATGCACAGTAGGCAGCCATTTCAGAATGGCCTCTTCCACTTAGCAATATGCATCCAAGTTTTCTCCATATCTTTTCATGATTTCATAGCTCATTTCTTGTATCATTGAATATTATTAATTGTATGGATAATTTACAGGATTTTTTTAACCATTCATCCACTGAAGAAAATTTTAGTTGCTTCTAATTTTCAGAAAATTTGAATAGAGCTTTAAACAATGGTGTGCAGGTTTTTCTGTAGACATGTTTTAAACTTATTCAAATAAATAACTAGGAGCACAATTGCTGGGTCATATGGTCAAACTATGTTGAAGTTTGCAAAAGACTGCCAAACTTTCTTCCAAAAAGGCTAGGCCATTTTGCATACCCACCAGGAGTAGAACAACACAGTTACCTGCACTCCACAATGTCACTAGCATTTAGTGTTAGGAGTGCTTTTTTTTTCTCTGATTTTTAAAATTTATCTGCACTCCGCCCTCCACCCTTTGCTGCTTGTTTTCCTTTGTTGCTCCAGCTCACTGCACCGCGAGGGGCCCTGAGCTCACTGTGGTGGCACAGGATCTCCTTCACCAGGAGTCCTTCGGGATCAAACCCAAGGCCCCCCATATGGTAAACGGGAGCCCACCCAATTGAGCCACAGCTACTTCCCTGAGTGCTTTGTTTTTTAAAATTATTTTGGCCTTCATTCTTCAACTATAAATCATCTGGTCAGATTTTTTTTTTTTTTAAAGATTTTATTTATTTATTCATTTATCCCCCCCTTGCTGCTTGTGCTCGCTGGGTCAGCTAACCACGCCCGTGCGGGCGGGCTTGCCTTCACCAGGAGGCCCCGGGAACCGAACCTGGGGCCTCCCATATGGTAAACGGGAGCCCTACTGATTGAGCCACAGCCGCTTCCCATCTGGTCAGATTTTAACTGATGACAAATGATTGCAGACACTTAAATACATTTATAATAAAATCTTCCTCCAGTCATCTCACACAGTAACACTCCAGATGGTGCCATGTTGACCATTACAAAGAGACTCTTTGCTTCCCTGTTCCCACCCAAGCTTCCAGCCACCATTCTACATCCTGAGTCACCCATCAGATTTCCAGGACTCATCTGATCACAGCTCTGTTCATTTCAGTAATCATTTATGACCCTTAATACCTAAGGACCTCTTGACTATGTCCTCCTGAGAAGATTATTGAAGATTATAGCAGTTTAGATTTATAGGTAAATATTCTGACATTCCCTCTTCTTGGAAAACTTGAAGCCTGATTGACCTAGCAAAAGTTCACTAAGCCAAGGACCCCTCAGTTGTTTCTTCCTATAAGAACCTATCTGCTACTTTCAAGATACATCATTTCTCCATCTTGTTTTCTTTGGATAATTTCCAATCACTTCTAAGCAATCCATTATTATTTTAACTTAGATTTATGAATTCTTCAAATTTCTTTAAATGAGACAAACATCTGACAACTGGGACTGAGGCCCTGATTTTAAATAAGAAATAAAAAGTGTTCTTCCATTGCTAGAATAATAATAAGTCTATAGTAGAAGAAAAATAAATCTACTTTATTCCATTTTTCATTCCCCAATATTGAAGATTTTTGGATGGTGATATCCACTTTGTTTCTAATTGAGAGGGAGCTTAGATCGTATGGGCAGATGGATATAACTATCTTCCTTGCAGTTGCAAGACACTCTTGGGGATGGGTGTTGTCCACCATCATCTCCTTGTTAGTTGTCCTGGGTGAGACAAATGAATTGTAGAGTAGGTGCTGGAATTCTGCTGAAATTCAGGGCTCACCTGGAGCATGGATGGACCAAAGATTTAACTTCTGAGACATATATTTATCAAGTATAGTTCTAATTATAGGTTCAAATAAAAGGGGCAGAAGAGCCATGTTTAGAGAACCTATAAGTGAGTCTAACTCTGTTTCAATAGGGAGCATAAATTCCAAAGTAAGGCCCATTGGCAGGGTGTCAAATTCCTGAGCTGTCTGCCCTGCTAATAGTTTCTGGATTTCTCTGGATCCTTCAGGATCACCACTATTTAAGGCACTGCTTATTGTGGTTATCAATGAGATCCTGCTGAGACTTGCATAATGTAACCTCTGGAATGACCTCCCAACTCACTTTGAAGTCTCTTAGCCATAAAAACTCATTTGTATTTACCATTTCACTCTTTTAGTCAAGGTCTTTTTCCAGATGCATTACTAGTTAGTGCTTGGTAATAATTCCTTGGTGCCAGGGAAGCTTAGCCCCAGGAGTCATTTCCCACACTGGCAGAGGCGGGGGGAGGTAGTGCATTTATATGCTGAGTTTGGCTTAGAGAGAGCCACATTTGAGCAACAAGGAGGCTGTCAAAAGGTAACTCTTAGGCATTGATATAAAGGCAGTGGCCATCAGAGGTTCTGAGGAATTGGAGAAGGAAGAATAGGTATAACATTGGGGCACTTTTAGGACATTGGAGTTGTCCTGCATGACACTACAGGGACAGATACAGGCCATTGTTTATTTTGTCATATCCAAAAAAATTGTGCAGTGCAGAGTGTAAACTATAATGTCAACTGTAGTCCATGGTTAGCAGCAATGTTTCAATGTGTTCATCAATTGTAACAACTGTACTACAGTAATGAAGAATGTTGGTAATGTGGGAAAGTGTGGGTGGGGGAGGAAGTGAGGCATATGGGAATCCCTTATATTTTTTATGTAGCATTTATATAATCTGAAGCTTCTCTAAAATTAAAAAAAGTAGTTAAGAAAAAATATATACAAAGCATATCTAACAAAAAGTAGACAGTGAAGACAATTTAATTTAAAAATTAAATTATGAAAAGAGTCTGGTTTCTTTCATGTTTTTCTCCTGATTTTTCATCCTACTCACATAAGCCCAGATCTTTTGCAGATCACCTAAAACAATAATGTAGTGTAATTGAAGAGAACAAAATGATAATCCATCAAACAAATAAAAAAAAAAAATCAATGGAAATATCCCCCAGTTGTGAGATGCTATCCACAAGGGGAAATATTAAGATTGTGTAAAATTATTCATGAGTTCCTATCTCAGAAGTAAAGGTCAAAATTCTTATTCAGTTAATTTTATTTGAAAATTTTCAAATGTTTCCATAGCTAATACAAAAAAAAAAAGAGAGTAAATATGAAATATGTAACATGAAGATAAAGAGAAATTGTGGTTCTATTTGAAATTTTTGTAAGTTCTTCCAAACTACTGCAAATTCACAGTCTGGAGATTTCCCTATATTTATGGAAAGAGCATATTTCAATAATGGCTTAGTCACTCACTCTTAGGTAAGCTTGCATTGTTTAACATAACTCAAACCCTTAAATCTTTCTTCATTAAAGCTTTTTAAAGTTTTCTATAAGAATGTTCTTTTTTATAATTATATATTTTTATATTTTTGAAGATACTTAGATTACATAAATGTTACACAAAAAATATAGGGATACTCATATGCCCCTCTGCCCACACCTTCCGCACCCTCCCACATAAACAACATCCTTCATTAGTGTGGCTTAGTCATTGTAATTGGGAAATGCATCCTGGGGCATTGCCACTGAGCATGGACCATAGTTCACATTATAGTTTACACTCCCACACAATACTGCCAGTTATGGGAAGATATATAATGACCTATATCTGTCATTGCTACGTCATTCAGGATGAAGAATGTTCTTAAACTTTTAAACTGCAGAGAAGTTGAAAAATCCAACCGTGTGCTCAATATATCCTTGGCCTGGGGAAATGACTTGTGATCAGAGCATCTATAACTAGCACACAGAAGTGATGAGTTGCCAAGTGATGGAGGTGAGCACAGATCACTGAGGATGTCAAATGAGAAAAGCAAAGGAGGAAGGGATGACTGAGCATATCGGAGTTATCAGCAGTACTCTAGGCACAAACTGTTTAATTTCTCCAGCACTTGAAGATTTGTGGTTGACTTGTTCAAGCATAGGTCCAAGATCTTGTTAGCTAAATTATGTGATTGTGGTGAAAAGATGTCCTTTCAATTCTGCATATGATACAGGCATTTAACCAGTTCTTTATGTTCTAAATGACACACTTATTTCACTGTGAATAAAAAGCATAATTTTCCTATCATTTAGAAAATCACACAATCCAGTTAGTCAAATCCTAATGTTTATTTAATTCATAACCTACATACCATGTGAGGTTGAACTTTAAAAATTAAAAGAATAATATCTGGAAATTGATCAGGGAGTTTTGGACATAGTTTTAGGTATCTGATACTAAAAACTGTAGCTTGGAGCAAAAAGTAACTGTCAATAAATGTTTTTCATCATATTGGGTTTATTGTTCTATCTTGGCTGAAGAAAGGGATGCTTGGATTCATAACAGAACAAATTCACAAAGAACCATTATCACCATAACCTGGCTTTGAAGGACAAAAGAAAGGGCGGAGTGGATCAGAGGTTGAAATATTGGTAAATGTAAAGCTATGGGATCCATTGCTAATGTCACAAAAGGAAATATTTCCGATATCCATATCAAGGAAGATCCCCACTTTGTTTAAACGGGTACTTAACCAGAGGGCAATCAGAGGTATGGTGCAAGCACGCAGAGAACTTCCTTCTCTTAAACCCAGTGTCCAGAATTCAAGTTCCGTAGAGAGTACGAACTCTTTTTGTCAGTGAATGATTTCTTTGCAAAGTCCCAGAACCCATTCTTTGTTTGTTCCCACTTCTATTTCCCAGTAATGCCGGCCATGAGTGAACCGAGAGGATCCCAGGACACAAGCTGAGTAGCCGAATCTCTCAGCAGATACATTCAGCTTCTGTTTGATAGTCCCACATTGGACACTCCTCAGGTCATCAGAAATGATGAATTCATTGGCTGTGTCAACATCAAAGGTCATATCCACTGTGGAAAGAAAAAAATAATTAGCTAGACAAAAGGATAGATTATAGGCCTACTCTTCATTTCTACTCTTCACAGGTCCATGTATCTGATTCACTTTATTTATTTATTTATTTTTTATTATGGGTAAAAATCAAAATTCTCACAATACATAGAAACATTTGTAAAATGATATATAAATATATATGCATATATGTGTGTTTGCTTACAAAAATGTTATATATATATATATATATATATATATATATATATATATATATACATATATTTTAAGAGGTGCTTAGATTACCTAAAATATTACATGGAACCCACTGGGATTCCCATGTTGCCCACCTCACACACCTCCCACCACATCCCACACAAACATCTCCCACAGTGTGGCCCACCAACCTCAATGAACTTACACATCCTGGAGCCTTGCCACCAACCATAGACCACAGTTCACACTGTAGACCACAGTGTGGTCTGAATCTGATTCACTTTAACCTGTTTAATTCTGCTCTTTCCTGAGGAAATATTCTTGGATTTCCTGAGTAGGTCAATTTATCCTGTATATGTTTGTAGCAACATGAATCTTGTATTCACACTGGGAATTCAGTTTATAATAAGTAATGTGGTTATCTGATTAAAGGGTTTTCTTCTCTTAAATGTGTTAGATCCATTAACATACAGAGGAGTACTGGAACTTAAACTTTAATATATATGCTAGCATCTATTCTATCAAAATATAAATAACATAGAAATTTTGAATGAAGAAAAAACATATAAAACAGCATAATTATGAAGTAATAAATATGAAATAGTAAACTTGCTTTTTTGTTTGTTTGTTTGTTTTTGCTATATTATTCTCCATATCATGTTTCTGGCTAGGCAGCTGAATTCCTGGCTTTTGTTTTCCTAATATAGTAACAAAATTAAGATATAATGCTAGGAGTCCTGATACTATATGGGATACCACTTTGGAAGTCAAGATAAAGGGGGGATTGACTGGGCTTGAGTAGGAATGTCTTTGTAACTTGGCAGCAGTTTCAACCCAGAACATGCATCATGCATTGCTTAGGGAGGAAGGAAACCTGGAGAGGATTGGCCTTGTGGACTGCCAACATCTCCATCTAGCCCTAAACATCAATTCATAGTACAGAGCTGTTTGTCCTAATGGGATCATGTGAATTGAGCCAATAGGAATCTGAGAATTGAAACTTTGGGACAGACAACTAATTACTTCACTCAGATCCATTATGACTTGGCCCAATGGAAGATGCTGAGACAAGAATGACACCAGGAGATTGGGTTAATAAGGACAAAAAATGTCTGGGAGTGGTTTCAGAATCCCAAATTAAGTTTATAGGGGCAGAAAGTCCACTGACTGAGGAAATAAAGGAACTCATTTTCTCACAAGTGATATTGAAGCCTGGGATAGTTCTCACAGCAAACTTATCATATTCAAGCCCAACAAGGTCACTATTGATTATATGACACATTGTAACAGAGGCAGGGACAAGACAAAGAATAAGAAAGGACTTAGCACCTTAGAATGAGCTGGCTTGTGGAATGGCATAGGTCTAGTTAGACTTAATGTCTACAGTCATTATACATGTAGCTGAGTTGAGATAATTCACATCAAATATGTACCTTTCTCCTGATTGGATCACAAGAATATTTACAGTTAAGCTATGATATTGAATCAAATATCACAAAGATATGGAAATTAAACAGCACACATTTAGACGGTCAGTGGGTCAAGGAGGAAATTGCAAAAGAAATCACTAACTACCTTGAAACAAATGAAAATGAGAACACAATGTATCAACACCTATGGGATGCATCAAAAGCAGTGCTGAGAGGGAAATTTATAGCCATAAATACTTATATTAAAAATTAAAAATTGCTCAAATTGAAGACCTAACTGCACACTAGGAAGAGATAGAAAAAATGAACAACAAACTAAACTCAAAGCAAACAGAAAGAAGGAAAGAACAAAGAATAGAGCAGAGTTAAATGACATTTAGAATAAAAAAAGCATGAGAAAAACTTAAGAAAACCAAAAACTGGTTCTTTGAGAAGATTCATAAAATTGACAAACCCTTAGCTAGACTAACAATGAAAAAAATGAAAGAAGATGCAAATACATAAAATAAAAGGCAAGGGAGTGGATATCACCACTGATCTTACAGAAATAAAGAGAATCATAAGAGGATACTTTGAAAAAAATTAAGATGGATAACTTAGATAAAATAGACAAATTTTTAGAAACACACAAGCTGCCTACTTTGATGAAAGAAGAAACTGATGAATTCAACAGACCAATCACAAGTAGCAACATTGAATAAGTCATCAAAAACCTCCCAATTAAGAAAGACCCAGGAACAGATGGCTTCACAGTGAATTTACCAGTCATTCTGGAAAGAAGTAAAACCAAGTCTGCTTAAACTCTTCTAAAAAATGGAGGTTGGGGAAACATGGTCTAACTTATTCTATGACAACACCACCCTAATACCATAGCCACATAAAGAACCAAAAGAAAAGTACAGACCAATCTCTCTAATGAAGCTGTATGATAAAATCATCAACAAAATACTCAAGATTGAAGAATGAACAAACATAAGGGGGGAATGCAAAAATGGACAAAGTAGACATTATTATTCTAGGAATGAAAGAACTTGCAATACTGATATAAAGGCAGTGACCAACAGAGATTTTGATGAGAGGGAGAGGGAAGAATTGGTGTAACATGCAACAATTTTTGAACATGGAATTGTTCTACATGATATTGCAAGGATGAATACAGGCCATTATACATTCTGTCAAAACCTATAAAATTGTGTGGTGCCAAGTGTAAACTATAATGTAAACTATAGACCATGGCTAGTAGCAATGCTTCAATATGTGTCCTTCAAATGTAACAAATTACCACCCTAATATAAAATGTTCTTTATAGGAGAAAATATGACAGGGTGAGGGGATGGGGTATATGGGAATCCCCTATATATTCTATGTGACTTTTTGTAACCTAAAGCTTCTTTGAAAATCAAATGAAAAAAAAAATGTAAGACACTGGGAAGACATACAGAAGAAAATGTCACTGTACATAAAAGATAACAGATCTTACAGCTAACAAAAGACACAATGAAAATTTTTTCTTTTATATTTTATTTGTTATTTTTATATTATTTAAATATTATTTTTATAGTTTTTATTTATTATTATTTTTTGGCTTTGTTTCCCAGGAGATTTTGGATTGCAGAATGATCACAACTGTGGCAGGGGAGAATCATTGTTGCGGGGTGCCGGTGGGGGGGAAGCTGTGGGGAGGGGTGTACCTGGGGCACATCTATGGCATATGAATGTGCTTGCGTGATCATGAAGTGTTGTCTCAGTGGGTGGAGACCACAAAATAACCAAAAGAATATAGAACTCCCATCCTGGGGACTTCTGCTATAATCTCTAGCAGAGTGGCCAGAATCCCTAGAGTACATGGGCAGTGCCTAGCAAAGGAGGACAAACCAATACAATAGACCCTTGATATTGATTCTTTTATTATTTTTTATTTTTGTTTTTCTCTTATGTTGATATTGATTCTTATACTTATGAACACCATCCCTGTGAAAATGAAACTTAGCCTAGTGTTATATATTGTTTAAGAGTTACATCCTGAAAGCCTCCTTGTTGCTCAAATAAGGCCTCTCTACGCCAAACTCACCATGTGAACTCCCTACCATCCCCCAGCATGGGACATGACTTCCAGGTTGATAATTCCTGGCACTGAGGGATTATTACCAAGTACCAATCAGTGATGCATTTGGAATAACACCTGGACTAGAAGAGAGAAATATTAAATACAAATGAGTTTTTATGGCTAAGAGATCTCAAATTTATTTTGGAGGTTATTCTAGAGCTTACATTTATGCACATCTCGGAAAGATCTTATTGTGTACCACAGTAAACACTGTCTCAGGCAGGGCAGCTCCTGAGTGCTTTAGAGACATCTAGACACTATAGGCAGGGCAGACAATCTCAAGAATTTTGCACTTTCTCAGTGGAACTTACCTTGGAATATATGCTTCTAATGTAACAGAGTTAGACTTATTTATAATTTCCCTACACATGCTACTCTGCCCCTGTTATTTTAACCTCTAATTAGTACTATAGCTGTTATTTATCCCAGAAACTTAAATCTTCTGGCTCTTCATATATTGGTTGAGTCCTGAATCTCAGGAGAGTCACTAGCCAATACCTACTCTCCAGTTTATTGGACTCACCCAGTACAACTAACATATGGATGATGATGAAAGTACCCATCTCAAAAAAACAGAGTATCTTCAACTGCAAGCAATACAGTTCCATCCATCCATCCCATTGGATCTAAGCCCCCTTTCAATCGGAAGCAGAGAGGGCATCACCATCCCCAAATCCTCAAGTTTGAGGAATCAACAAACATAAAGGAGGAATGCAACTATAGACTAAAATAGATTCATTATTATTCTAGCAATGGAAGAACTTGTAACATTGACATAAAGGCAGTGGTCACCAGAGGTTCTGAGGGGAGGGAGAAGAAAGAATATGTGTAAATGGATCATTTGGGGGACGTTGGAGTGGTCCTGCATGACATGGCAAGGATGGATACAGACCATTATACATTTTCTCACAACCTATAAAATGATACTGTGCAAAGTATAAAGCATAATACAATCCATAGACCATGGTTTTTAGCAATGCTGCAATATGTGTTTATCAATTGGAACAAATTTACCACTTTAATGAAATATGTTTTTTTTGTTTGTTTGTTTGTTTGTTTTTTACCGGGAGGTACCAGGTATCGAATCCGGGTCCCTCCATATGGGAGACGGACGCCTAACCATTTGAGCCACATCCGTCCCCCGAAATATGTTGTTAATGGGGAAAAGTGTGTGAGGGGAGGGGCTGTGTTATATGGGAATTCCCTATATTTTCTATGTAACGTTTATGTAATCTAAAGCTTCTTTAATTAAGAAAATAATAAAATAAAATAAAGAAATAGGGACATAAAACATGCAATCAGTTATGTTAAAACCAAATCAGATCAGGCTGGGTCCTATTCCAATATGACTGCTGTCCTTATAAAAAGGAAATTTTTTCACATAGAAAAACAAGGGAGAAGGCTATATGAACAAGAGGCAGAGATTGGAGTTATGCTGCTGTAAGCCAAGAAAAACCAAATAGCCAGTAATCACCAGAATCTAGGAAGAGAAAAGGAATGAAAATTTTCTAGCACCATCAGGAAAGCATGGTTCTTCTGGCAGTTTGTTTTCAGAATTTTAGCCTGCAAAACTTTAAAACCATAAATTTATGATGTTTTAAGCCACCAAGTTTGTTATCATTTTGAATGGCATTGCTTGGAAGCTAATGCAAACAGCAAGATGACCAGATTATTTATAACTATTTGGAAGTTAGAGAGTAAAGCAGAAACTATGGCATCATAACAGCTTCGTCAAGCTGTGTTGCATTACTAATCTAAAACATTCACTGGGACACATAGATATGAAAGAATCGGCAAAAGTGCTACTTCAGAACTAATTACCTATACCCTGACTATAGGAAGCCTTGCTTACTGTAAACAACTACCCTGGAATTGAAGTGGCCAAGTGCAGCCAAACAGCCACAATAGCCACTGACTTAATGGCCTCCTACAAATTACAGGTAATTAGATCATTTTTTCATTGATTCCTCTTTATCTCCCTGCCAGCAGTTTTTCTTTTTTCCAAATAAAAGGAAAGTCCTTTTATTTCCCTCTGTCAAAAGGAAATTCCTCCAGTCTTCCAGTCATCAGTATTGCATCTATGATGCTTGTCAGTCTGATTTTAACATAATATATAAGTTGCCAAATTATTTACACAAGTACCAGCTATCCAAACCTAGCAAATTTAGCCATGCCTCTGCTGTGCCTTCAGTTTTAAAGGAGGACCTATATGAGGTTGGATTATCCATTCACATTTCTGCTAGTCTCAGCAATATCCCATGAGAAGTTACTCAGAACATAGCTATTAAGTAATTTGGCCAGGACCTTAAGAGAACTGTGACTTTTAGGGAAGAAGAGGTAGAGGAATAAATTCCTCAATATTTTTCTAAGACAGCAAACTATGGTGTCTTCAAGAAAAATAATGCCAACATCAATTTCTTATCATATCTAGATTTAGATATTACCATCTACACAAGACCAGGGAAAGCATGTCATCTGTCAATCTCATTCAGCTTAACAATTTTCTCAAAATATCTCATTGTGGAATTAGGGAGAAATCCACCCTTTTATATGTATTCCAAGGAAATTTTTCTTATTTAATAAGAAGAAATTAGAAATACCATGATTTCATCAAATTTATCATTGTACAAAAACCTACTCTACAAAAGACTGTGGTTTAATATACTTGAGAATTTCTAAATTTTATTTTTTTAACATTTTCAAACAATCTTTTCCAGTCTTGTCCATAAAAGTTATAATTCGTGTAAGACTTAGTGAGAAACACACTATTTCTAGCAGGACAGAATTTTTTTGTGTGTTTTAAAAGCAATTTTATTGAGGTATATTCACATACCATGCAATCCATCTAAGGTATACTTTTAGTTTTATCACAGAATTGTACATTCAACACTGCAATCAATTTTAGAGCATTTACATTAATAAGAAACACTTAACTATTAGCATCACCTCTCAAACCTTCTATCCTTCCCCTGCAGTACATAACCTCTAATATAATTACAGCAAGGCTGAATTTGAGTTTTACAATGATTCCTCTAACACAGATAAAAAACTAATACCCAATCTGTTTGGTGAAGACAGCTCAAATTAGTGATGAAATATTAAATAAATATTTGATTTTCAGATTATAAATTGAACAATTGTTTGAGGTTTACAGGTTTATTTAATTTTATGTATTTCATTTAACAATCCAATGATGTTTTCATACAATGAGAATTATACTTGATTCTCTCATATCACGTATAAACTCACTAATAGAGAATATAAAGCAAATATCAAATATGTGCAATTATGACTTCATTCTATTTTTCAGTATTATATGGATTTTCCTACTCTGTCTAAATCTATGTAGCAGTTATTTGATCAAAAACTACTATGAATAGCTCAGTAAAGTTGTAGGAGATATATTTTGAGACATTGCTGAGATTTTAAAAATGTACTTGATCCCAAAGCATGTTATCTCAAAGTGCTTATAACCTCTAGCTTTTAAAGCAAAGCTACATATGATAATGTTACATTTTAATTAAACTTTGAAAACAGCTAATATATCAATGACAGTCCAGAGGAGGAAAGAACTGTGTGTCTTTGAATAATATATGATCATTTTACTAGTGATGTGATGGCTGCACTTATTTTATAAAGAAAGGCAGAATGTGGTTAAAAGGAAGAGAGAAGATATTGAAAATGCTTGAGGGTGAATAGCAGGAAATGCAGCAAACAAGTGGATATTGCCTGTTATAATAGAACACAAAGAAATGTGATCATCAGACTGGGGGGGGTGTGTATTTTTAGGAAGTAATAGGAATGCAGAGTTGGGGGATATTATGGAGACAAGTATACATCATTGCTGACTTAAAATTGTGTATTACATAAGCAGTGGTCCAGAAGGAAACATGAATTTTCAGAAGTGAGAGGATAAGAAAATAAAGTGAGATTGTGAGTAACCCATAGTTTGATATGATAGCTCTTCATTCACACAGATTGCAAGGGCTGAGCTTCAAGAAAGAGCAGAACTTAATTTTGACAATTTTATTCTGAGTCACTAGGAAAAACTGATAAAAATAACAAACTTACTGGTATCCAATTAGAAGATACAACGTGGCAGAAGATGGTATTTTCAGTTTTGAGCATATTGAGATTAGGATGATGGCAATACATCAAATGAATTAGATATTTAAAATCAGAGACACAGAAAAGTAAGTGCTGCACTTGGAGGGATAGGTGGAAACAAGAATGGATGTGACCACAGGAAAAGTAGAAAAGAGGAGAAATATAGAATAAGTGCAAAGTAAATATGAAGAAAATAAGAGTGCAATGATGTTAGGGAGGCTCACAAGGATGAGCAGGTAGATAATTACAGTAAAGAAGAGGAATATCTACAGATAATTTGATATAAAAATAAAATAAGCCTACGTAGATATAAGTGGTATGGATAATACAGATGCTAAAGATGGCAGATATAAAGATGGATATAGGTACAGGGTGAGGCTGAGCTCTGTCTGTGGATATGGACATAGATTACGTGGCCACAGGTTCAAATTTTCATAAGATAGGTCTGGTATATGCGCTTTATCCCAGTGTAAGATCTACTCACTGTTTCACTCTCAAAAAACTGTCTAGATTTGGATGATAATTTTTATGATCCCAATGGTTAGAGATATTATGCATAACTATAAGTATATGTATGTGTGTGTATGCACAATAGTGTGTAAGTTTCTGAGTATACAAAAGTATGTCTATATTATATAGATAGATATCTAGGAAGAATTATATATCTATGAATTATTCCAATTCTTCCTATGAAAAGAATATAAGTAATGTGCTAATTAACTAATTTTGTCAATATTATGTGAAGTGTAAACATGTTTTATGACATCAAAACTTTCTAAGTGTTCCTTTAACCTCTGTATTTCTCAAGCTGTAGATGATGGGGTTTAACATTGGAGTGATAACCCCATAGAGCATTGAGATAAGCCTGGGGAGTGATGACTAGAGGAATGTAAATATTGCTGAGCCATAAAACAAACAAACCACTATGAGGTGGGAAGCACATATGGAAAATGTTTTGCGCTTCCCTTCAACCGACTGGATCTTTAGAATGGCAGATATGATGTAGAAATAAGAAATAAAGGTTATCAGAAAAGCACCGGTCCCTAATATACCTTCTACCACTAAAACAAGCATTTCTGCGAGGAGGTGAAAGAACAGGAGAGCGCTACCACTGGCGGGATGTCACAAGAATACTGGTTAACTTGGTTGGACTTACAAAAAGACAGGCGGAAGGTGAACACTGTATGCAGAAAAGAATTAAGAAACCCTGCTGTCCATGTTCCAGCTGTCATCTGGGCACAACGGGCCTTAGTCATGATGAGGGTGTAATGGAGGGGATAACATACGGCCACATACCGGCCATAAGCCATGACAGAGAGAAGGAAAAATCTCGGTCCCTGCCAGGGCCACCAGCGAAGCACACCCAACAAAAGAAATGCTTTGCTTCTCAGTCAGGAGGCTCTCAAGCATCTTGGCAACAGTAGCTGATGGGCAGAATATGTCTAAGATGGACAGATTTGCCAAGAAGTAATACATAGGTGTGCGCAGCTTTTTCTCAATCCTAATGACGAGGAGAATGGTACCGTTTCCCACCAAGGTGATCAGATAGATGAGAGCAAAAACCACAAAAAGAGGATAGTGCACCTCCGGTAGTTCAGAGAGCCCTATGGAGATAAATTCATTCACCGTAGTGAGATTGTCGAGGTCCATCTCTTCTTTCCACAAGGCTCTTTCTGGAGCAAATGAAACCAAAAGACGTTAAGATAAAAAATAAAACTTAGGAGCGTAGTGATGAGGCACTCTTGGAAAACAGTTTGGGATTGGTTGATGATGAATTGTGTCCTATTTTATTACAAATTTCAGTTATTAGAAATATTAGTAAAAACAGACAATGCAACTTTAATGTTTCTTGAAATATTCAAGCTCACTTCCTTACCAAGAAGCATTGTTTATTCTTCCTTTCTATATGAACATTAAGATATCTTATTCACAAAAGCATACCTTAATATAAATTAAAAACAAATTTTAAACAAATTAAATTTAACCTATGTAATATAAATAATGCCTAGTTGATAATGTCTGCATGTAATCACAAAAACAGGTATATTTGCTTATATATGCAACTTACCTTCCCCTTAAAACTTAAATATTTGACAATATGGGTTTTCTAATTCTTATATGCTCTCATTTGCTCTTGTAAATTATACCATAATAGCCCAAATCATCAGAATATTTATGATTATTTACAAAAAGCATTAATTTACTTGAAAGTCTGCAATTGATAATGTACATATCTTGCTGCTACTTTAAAAACTAATATCTTTGTTTTTTGTTTGTTTAAATTGCCTTTATGTTCACCTATTTTTCCTCACATAGAAAATATAATGTAGGTATGTGTGTCATAAAGAATGGCACATAGAAGAAAGGATTGTGTTATAAAGATAAAAAAGGAATATAAAAAGAAATTTAAAATCCATAGGCAGAAAATTTAAAGCTCAATTATCAATGATATAAAAAGATAACAACACACACAAAAAATCACAACAGGGTTCCTTAAAGGATGATTTTCTTTTTATACTTTGTGTGTGTGTGTTTTCACCTAACTAACTATTTGGCATATATAAAGAAAGCTTAAAAAATCACAAAAACACAAGAACAGAGTTTTAGAGGTAGTTTCCATAGAAGGTGAATACAATTAAATTTTTTTTTAAATGTGAAATAATGTACAGAATGGTTGTTTGCAGTTAAACAAGGTGTGCATGATATATGCATACACACATGCAAACACAGATGATATACCACAAACCTGGAAAAAACTGATTTGTTCTGTTTTTTAAAAAATCAAATGTTTATGATAGAAATGTCAAATTAAAATTATGTGTAGAAAATAAAATGCAAAATCAGCTGCTATGGTTCCTCTACACTACAACTCACCCCTCATTCCTTTTACCTGGTAGAAATTCTTCATTATTTCTTAACTCAGATAAAACATATATAATGCAATTTTTTTTCCACTAGAAATATTTAAAGAGCAATTGCTGGGATTCATTTGAAAATGATATTACTCTTTCCTTAACGTCACTGTTACTATTATTATCCTTTCCTTTTCTTAAAGACTACCAGATCTGTGCCCCACTTGAGAGAAAACTCTTTTCAGTGATACTGTTGAAATAATGAAACTTTTCAAAGAAAATTATTATACAAAGCTCAAAATGCTTAGATAATATTACTCGATGAACAAAAGTTTGTTAAACCAGTGAATGAAGATTGAAGCAAAGGAACATCTACAGAATTAATTCTCAACTTCTCAAATGTTTATGATTCTATAAGGTATTTTATATTATATTTTAATACTTTGAAAAGATAATAATGAATGTAAAAATGAATGGCAATTTTTTATAAGAAACATTAATACTTTAAGAGAGTAAATATAATTTTTATATTAAGTACTTATTTTCCTTTATACCCACACTTACTAATTTGACTTAATGTTTCTAAACAAGGATAATAAGAAATAAGTCAATACCTTACACCAGGTGGGTTCTAGATCAGGCCACATGAGCAATATGTATCCTCAAGAAATGAAAATACCTTTTACTTAAATTTCACCATTGAATGTATAAATTTCTTAAGTCAAAATTCTGGTTTCAGCACATAAAACTCAGAATTTAGTTATGTGTGGAGAGAACTTATTTAACAAGCCCCTCCTTTTGAAGCAAACATAATTAAATCTCAGTTATTTGCCATATAGTAAGAAAAATAGAGGAGATAATTTTGTTAACAATGTATTGCTCAGGAAAAGATTCTGTAACTTCCCTTATCAAACCAATGGATCGAAAGCTTATTTGCTCTAGAAGTAAAAAGGCCTTGTAAAGTTCAGTCACCCAAACTTCTGTATGAGATTACTAGGTGTAACTAAGCATATAAATACATGAATTATACAAATTGAAGTCATATTTTTAAATAGTTACATTCAAACATTTAAGGAGTATCCAGAGCAAGGGGAGGCTAGGATTAGCCTTACATTGGAAATTAACTAGGAATTAAGCTTTCTTATTTTATTTGTGTCACTTACATGTTTACACATGGTGAAAGGCAAATGTAACATATATGAATCTTCCCCCTCTAACAAATAGTTGCTTCAAGTTTCCACTCTACAGAGAAAAAAGGAAATTATTTCATTAAGCAAAATTATCATAAAAAATCTTAGATCTCAAGATAATTCAAAATTTATAATTTAATACAACATAATGAGAAAATCTTACATTTAAAATTTCTTTGAAAAATGGATTATTAAATTGTCTCTTAAAATACATTGCTAAAGAAGAGTTCTTTCATACTTGTTTAACCCATTGTATAAATAGGTAATAAACTAGTGAAAACAAAAAAGCCTTTCTAGGATGTAATCTCTCCCCTGCTTTGTGATGTCCTTGTCAACTATTATCTTGGAAATATAAATCAAGCTTGAAATATAAATCAAGAATATATCAGAAACATGCTTTAGATACAACAGAAACTTACATACAATGGTATTGGCCACCCTTGTGTGGAATGAATGTTTCTTCAGACTGAAACAATTTTCATACATTCATTTAGCCACCCACTCTAATATTATTACACTATATACACTATCTTATCTAATTAATATTTGATTTTAACAACTATCTTAAATGTGTAAATTCTTACACCATACTATATAAGCATCTTTACAAATACATAATTTTTTTACCATAGAAAATCCAAAATTTAACAAATAATTTTCTTGCTTCTCAGTTTCAGAAATTTCATTCCCAATACAATATTTCAACAAGATGAAAATAAAGTGATCTGGAAAAAAAAAATGCATCAGTTAAGAAAAACAAACACCTCACTTATATAGAGAGTTCATTTTGGAAATTATTCTATAATTTATATTGTGCTTCCTTTCCCCTTAGGAGAAGCAACAATTAAGAATCTTAAGGGAATATGCATCTTTTCTTACTAAAACTGAAGTACTACCAACCTAATAATGGGTACTTATTCATAAATAAACAATTTAATATTTTGAAAAATAAATCTAAATTGTAGAAGAGTGACATTTTGTTTCTTTTAATGACTTAAGTAAGATACAGCAATTTTTTTTTTCAGGAATTGTGTTGCCAGACAAAAGTAAATAATTTTATGTCATTAAGATATTTTTGCTTTAACAAATAAAATTTTCCCAAAGATATTATACAATCAACTCACTATAAATTTTCATTTTTCACGATATATAAATATTAACACTATTTTTATTATATTATTACATATTTTATATTGTTAATACTATTTACTATACACCATGCAAATGTTGTTGGTATAACCCTTTAGTACCAAATGTATGGAATTTTTAATCTTAATTTAATATTCAACTCCTAACATGATTTTCTAGCAGTGCATTGATTATCTAGGTCCTTAAGATTATCATAAATTAATTATTTTACTTAAAATTACACATGCTTAAATATATATTTTAAGAACACAGGAGTTCAAATCAATTATTTCTTTTCCTTACCTAATTGTTCTTGCTAGAAGTTCTACCACAATGTTAAATAACATTGGTGAGAGTGGGCATCCTTGTCTTACCTCCAATCTTGGAAAACTTTAAGGCTTTCACCATACTATGATGTAAGCTGTCTGTTTTTGCTATTTGTCCTTTATCCTGTTGAGAAAGGTTCCTTTTATTCCAATCTTTTATCAAAAAAGGATGCTGGATTTTGTCAAATGCTTTTTTGCCTCAAGAGTGATGATCATGTAATTTTTCCCATTAGATTTGTTAATGTGGTATATAATGTTAATTGCTTTTCTTGTGTTGGACAACCCTTCCACACATGGGATAAAAGCCACTTGATTAAGTTGTACAATTATTGTAATGTGATGTTGGATTTAATTTTTAAATATTTTTGAGGATTTTTGCATCAATATTCATAAGAGAAATTGGTCTATTATTTTTTTTCTTGTACTATCCTAACATGGATTTGGTATTAGGATGATGTTGGCCTCATAGAATGAGTTAAGTAGTGTCCCTTCCTCTCCAATTTTTTGAAAGACTTTGAGCAGGATTTGAAATGAATACTTCTTTAATGATTGGCAGAGTTTATCTCTGAAATCATCTGATCCCGGTCTTTTCCTTGTTGGCAGCGTTTTGATGACTGATTTTATCTTTTTTTTGTGATTGGTCTGTAAACCACATATTTGATATATTTCAGGGATTGAGTAGCATCTGAACAATATGAAACCTATTAATCTCTGAGGACTATACTTAACAGGTATGTTGAAAATAGTAGGTTCAGATAAAAGGTATAGACAAATTGTGATTAAGGAATTTATAAATAACTATACTATGTTATATTGACAAAATATATTTATATATATTCCTAGATAGGGCCTACTGACAGGGTGCTGATTTCATAAAGCCATAAGCCTTGTTGATGGTGTCTGAAAATCCCTGTGGACCTCAGGAAAACTTTTGTTTGAGTTTTTTATTACTGTGGCAGTTTGTGAAGTCTGGCTAAGATCTGGATAGTTGTGACCTCTTGAATGACATACCACCTAACTTTGAAATCTCTTGGAAATAAAAACTGTATTTCATTTAGCATTTACCCCTTTTGGTTAAGTTCTTCCTCCAAATACCTCACTCATTAAGGTATGATAATAATCCTTTGGTGTAAGGGAGGCTCATCCCTAGGAGTTATGTTCCATGTTGGTTGAGAGATTATGGGTCTATTTGCAGTTTGCCTCAGAGAGATAAACTTTGAGAAACAAAGTGGTTTTCAGGAAGGAACTCTTAGGCGTTAATTATACTTAGGATAATTTCATTATTACTGGAATAAGGGCTGTTAATTTAAGCCTTCAGATCAAGGGCTTGGCTTGTTGGTCTGTTTTCATTTATTGAGCAAGGCTTGTATAATCCAGAGCTTTTTGCCAATCTTATTTTAGAAAGGAGCAGGAATTCCCTAAGAGAACCATAATATTTTGTTAGCTACTGTGGGAGCCTCTGTCTATCCAGAAAACATACTAATGGGCAATCAGGATACCTTTATAAATCATGGAGGTATCTAGCTACATAACTTTCAATATGTTCAAAGAAATCAGGACTCCTGACAATACCCTATCTTTACCTTCTTACCAGGATTATGTTACTTGAGAGAGATCATATACTTCCCTTGGTTCTTATGTAAAATTTTTCACATGTACTTTCGGAAAAGTCACAGAGGAAAAGAGAATAATGGACAAGGAAACTTGGTTGTTTCTGCAGCCTATAACATTCTTCTAAGAATAAAATATGCAGCATTCTAAAATGCTATTCCATTTTAAATACTTAACATTGATGAGCTAACTTTGTTACAATTAATGCAAGGATGTTAAAACACTACATTATTTATAGACCATATATTATTTAGGAGCATCCCCCCCCCCATACACCACCTTCTTATGAATACTCTGTAAAATCATGCATCTTTGTTATAGGTCCTGAGTTAATATTCTTATGTATATATTATTAACCACAATATTCATTCATCACAGGGTTAACTTTGTTATACAATCACATGTTTTAGCCTCTGATTTTCCTTCTAGTAACATATACACTCCAAAGTTTCCCCTTTCAACTATGTTCATAGGCTTACCTCATCACTGTTACTTACACTCACATTATTGCTCTATTCTCGCCTCTTTCCATCTCTAAACCTTTACAATCAACTTACTTATAAATTTTGTACAGATTAAATGTTGTCTTCTCATTCTCTACACCGATTGTATCTCCTGGGAACCTATTTTCTAGATTCTATCTCTGTCTGTTTGCTTATAATATTTACTTATCAGTGCTATCATAGAATGCTTGTCATTTTGTGTCTGGATTATTTCATTCATCATAAGATCCTTGAGGTTCATCATGTTGTTGCTTGTTACAGTATTTCATTACTTCATACAGCTGAATAATATTCCATCATATGTGTATAGCACATTAAGTTTATCCATTCATCTGTTGGTAGACACTTGTGTTGACTCTATTTTTTGGCAATTGTGAAAATGCTGCTGTTTATAATGGGGTGCATATATCTGTTCATGTCCCTGCTTTCAGTTCTTTTGGGTATAAACCTAGTAGTGGGAATGCTGGATCATATGACAATTCCTACTTAGGTTCAAGAGGAACTACCAAACTGTCCTTCACAGTTGTTGCACTATTCTACATTCCCACAAGCAGAGCATGAGTGTTCTTACTACTCCACATCCTCTCCAACACTTGTTTAGTTTTCTATTTTTTGATAGCCAGTCTAGAAAGTGTGAAATGATACCTCATTACAGTTTTGATTTCATTTCCCTAATAGCTAGTGATGTTGGACATCTTTTCTTGTGCTTTTTAGCCATTTGTATTTCATCTTTTAAAAAATGTCAGTTTATTACATATGCCCATTTTTAATTTGGGTTGTCTTTTTATTGTTGAATTGTAGGATTTCTTCATAAATGCTGGATATTAGACCTTTATCAGATATGTGGTTTCCAAATATTTTCTCCCATTGTATAGACTGCCTTTTCACTTTCTTTACAATTTCCTTTTAAGGACAAAAGTTCTTTTAAAATTTTGAGTAGGTCCCATTTATCTAATTTTTCTTTCATTGATTGTACTATGGTATAAAATTTATTAAATCATTACCAACCACAAGGTATTGAAGATGTTTCCTTACATTTTCTTCTTAGAGTTTTATGGTCTTGTCTCTTATATTTAGGTTTTTGATCCACCTTGAGTTAATTTGTATGTAAGATTTGTGGTAGGATCCTCTTTCATTTTTTGGATATGGATTTCCAGTTGTCCCTGCATCATTGTTGAAGAGACTATTTTTTCCTAATTGAGGAAGCATAACACCCTTGTCATATATCAGTTGGATGTAGATGTGTGGTGTATTTCTGATCTCTCAATTCTATTCCACTGGTCAATATGTCTAACATTGTGCAAATACCATGCAGTTTTGAACACTGTGGTTTTTTAATATGTTTTTTTATTACATATTTTTTCTTATTTTTAATTACTGCAATATAAATGTGGAATATATTTTATGTAACAGGCAGATAGTAAATATTTTAGGTTTGGGGGACCATACAATCTCTGTTGCAACTACTCAATTCTGTCATTGTAGCAAGAAGTCAGATATAGATAAAATGTCCATGAATGATTGTGGCTATGTTTCAATAAAACTTCATTTAAATCAAAGGGACATATTCGTTCCATGGCTACAGTTTGCCAATCCTTGCACTAAAAGATAATTGACTTTTTAAAAAATATATATTTTTTATTTTTTCTAAAAGATGCATAGATTACATGAAATGTTACATAAAAAAATATATAATGGTTTCCTATATGCCTCACCCCCCACACCTCTCACTTTTTGCCACATTAACAACTTCTTTCATTACTGTGGTACATTCATTGTAATTGATGAACATGTTTTGGAGCACTGCCATTGAGGATGGATTATAGTTTACATTGTAGTTGACACTCTCTTCCACTCAATTCTGTTAGGTTATGGAAGGATATATAATGGTCTGTATCTGTCATTCCAATGTCATTCAGGACAATTTCAAGTCCCAAAAGTGCCCTCATATTACACCTCTTTTCCTCTCTCCCTGCCTTCAGCACCTCCAGTGGCCACTGTCTCCACATCAATGATATAATTTCTCCCATTGCAAGAATCACAATAAGTCTATAGTAGAACACCAGTAAGTCACCTATAGTCCATATTTTATTCCCCAATCCTGAGGATTCTTGGCTGGTGATGCACAATCTACCTCTACTTGAGAGGGGGTTTGGATCCTATATGGCTGATGGATGGGGTTCTCTTGCTTGCAGTTGTAGACTCTCTCAGTTCCTTGATATGGAGGTTGTCCATCTTCACCTCCTTTTTAGTTGTCCTGGGAGAGTCCAATGAACTGGACTGTAGGTGTTGCAACTCCACTGAGGCTCATGGCCAAGCGGGCACATGGGTAGCCAAAGACTTAAGTCTCTTGGACATATGCTTACCAACTCCAGCACCACTATAGGTACCAAATACAAGGGACAGCAGAAGAGGCATGTGTAGAGAAGTCACAACTGAGTCCAACTCTGTCACACTCGGGAGCAAAAACTCCAAAATAGGGCCTACTGGCAAGGCACCAAACTCTGGAGCTATGTGCCATGACTGTAGGACTGGGGTGTCTCCAGAGCCCTCAGGAGACCCACTATTTGAGGTAGTATCCACTTTGGCAGTCTTTGCGTTCCTGCTGAGACATGCATAAGCATTACCTCTGAGATGGCCTACTGACTCACTTTGAAGTCTCTTAGCCATATAAACTCATTTGTCTTTACCTTTTCCCCCTTTTATTAAAGGTCTTTTTCCGGTTGTATTGCTAGTTGGTGCTTGGTAGTAATCCCTCAGTGCCAGGGAGGCTCATCTCTGGGAGGCAAGTCCCACACTGGAGGGAAGGTAATGCATTTATTTGCTGAGTTTGCCTTAGAGAGAGGACACATTTCAGCAACATGGAGGCTCTCAGGAGGTAACTCTAAGGCAGCCTACAACACTAGGCTAAGTTGCAATTTCAAGAGTAAAGGCTCATAAGCTTGGTTGTCAATATCAAGGGCTTATCAATGGACCACCCTTCTTCACTAGTCATTGCCCCTATATTTGGAGAATTGCTGCTGTTCCATTAGAGAATGTGATAGAGATCTCCAGGATGGGAATTTGATATTCTGTCAGTTATTGTTTGAATCTCTACCCACTGTGACAATGTTCCATGAACATTTGAACACATTTATATATCTTAAATGTATGCCCAGGTGAGCTTACTACCATGTATCTCCTATCACCAGGACCCCTCACCAATGATCCTCCCTTGCCACAGTTGTAACCCTTCTGTGGTACACAACTTCTTCAAAGATAAAGCCAAGAACATCGCCAAATACAATTAATAGGAAAATGAAATAATAATGATAGGTTTAAACATAAGAAATAAAATACATACTAATTTAGAAGAACTATAACTAAATTAAAAAATAAAAAATTGGAATATTAAAAAAAAGAAAAATATTAAAAACTTTTTTTCATCGCTGTAAGATCTGTTGTCCTGTATGTACAGTTACATTTTCTTCCATTTCTTTCCCAGTGTCTTACTTTTTTTCATTTGGTCTTCAAAGTAGTTTTAGGTCACAGTAAAGTTACTTACAGAATATCAGGGCCTCCCATATACCCAACATCCTCCCCCTTTTCCTCTTTCTCATATTTGTAACCTTTAAATGTGTGGACGGTACATTCGTTAAAACTCATGTACAAAAATTGAAACATTGTCCGTGGTTTATATTATGGTTTACATTTTAGACCATACACTTCTATAAATTTTTACTGAAATTTAACATGACCTGTATCCAACATTGCAATATCATGCAGAACACTTACATTGCCCCCTACATACCCCCTCTTCTATCTCTTCTATTCCTCCTTCTCCCTCCCCTTGGGGCCCACGGCAACCACCAGGCTTCACTCCTTGAAGGACCAGATTCACAGTTACTTGCAATAGTATTGAGGACTTGACATACTGGTCTGTCCTCCCCTATTATGAACTGCCCATGTTCTTAAGAGACACACTTTCACTGTTTGAGAACATTACAGGCCTTCCCAGGATGTAGTCCAACACCTTTCACTCATTGTGTGAGTCTCCACCCACTGATACAACACACTATGACAAAATTATCAGTTGCCCATGCTCCAAAAGAATGCCCCAGGTGTGCCCTGTCCCAAATGTCCACCCGTTCAACACCCTATACCAGTAACCCTTCCTTGTCATATTGCCAAAAGAGCTTTCCCAACATTGTAGTTTCAACCACATACCCAACAATTTCTAGTGTTCACCTGCTCCCTCACCCAACCCTCCCCCCAGTTTCATGGACTGTTCAACCCACCTTCCCCACCTTATTCCCCTGTCAAACTTGTACTACCCAACCCAATAGTATCACTACATACCTGTCATATCCCTTCACTACACAACTAATCACTTCCACCTTAACATAGATTTTGCCTACATGGGCATTGGCCAACAATCTTTTTCTCCTTATTTATTTCCTGTAAACCTATCTTCCAGGCTTAAGCTCTCTGAGTCTGATTGATTTGCTTAATTCATATCATAGAGGTCATGTAATATTTGTCCTTCAATGTCTGGCTTGCTTCACTCAACATAAGGTCCTCAACATTCATCCAAGTTATCCCAGGGGTTAATACTGTACTCTTTTTACAGCTAAGTAATATTCCATTGTACGTATATACCACATTTTGTTTATCCACTCACTTATTAATGGGCATTTGGATTGATTCCAACTTTTGGCAATAGTGAATAATGCCGTTATGAACATTGGTGTGCATATATCGGTCCATGTCCTTGCCTTCACGTCTTCTTTGTATATACCTAGCAGTGAAATTGCTGGGTCATATGACAAATCTATAGTTAGCTTTTTTAGGAGCTGCCAAACTGTCCTCCACAATGGCTGCACCAATCTATATTCCCACCAGCAGTGAATGAGGGTTCCCATTCCTACACATCCTCTCCAACATTTGTAGGCCTCTGTTTTTCAATGGCTGCTAGTCTAATGGGTGTATGATGGTATTTCGTTGTAGTTTTTATATACATTTCTCAAATAACCAGTGATGTTGAGCACATCTTTTCATGTGTTTTTAGCCATTTGTATTTCTTCTTTGGAGAAGTGTCTGTTCAAATCACTTCCCATTGTTTTAAAAATGGATTGTCTTTTTATTTTTGAGGAATTCTTTATATATGCTGGATAATAAGCTCCTATCAGGTAAATGGTTACCAAATACTTTCTCTCATTGAGTAGGCTGTCTTTTCACTTTCTTGACAAACTACTTTGAAGTACAAAAGCTTTTAATTCAATTTGAGGAGATCCAATTTATCTAATTTTTCTTTCATTGCTCATGCTTTGGGTGAGAAGTTCATGAAACAATTTCCTATTACAAGGTCCTGTAGTTGCTTCCCTACATTATCTTCCAAGATCTTTGTGGTCTTGGCACTTATATTTAGATCTTTGATCCATCTTGAGTTGATTTTTGTATAAGGTGTGAGATGGTGTTCCTCTCTCATTCTTTTCGATATGGATATCCATTTCTAAAAGAACCATTTGTTGAAGAGGCCATTTTCACCCAATTGAGTGGACTTGCTGGCCTTGACAAATATCAGATGTCTGTATATGTGAGGATCTATATCAGAACTCTCAATTTGGTTCCATTGATAGGTATGTCTATCCTTGTGCCCATACCATGCAGTTTGATCACGTAGCTTTGTATTATGTTGTAAATCCAGATAGTGTGATTCCTCAAATTTCATTTTTCTTTTTCAATATGTCTTTGTCTATTCAGGACCTGCCACCCTTCCAAATAAATTTCATAGTTAGTTTTTCCAATTCAATAAAAAATGCTGTGTTGATTTTTATTGGAATTGCATTAAATCTGTAGGTCAGCTTGGGTAGGATAGACATCTTAATGATGTTTAGTCTTGCCATCCATGTACAGGGAATAATCTTTCATTTATTAAAGTTTTCCTTTATTTCCTTTAATAATGTTGTGTAGTGTTCTGCATGCAACTCATTTACATCTTTAGTTAAATTTATTCCTAGGTACTTGATTCTTTTAGCTGTTATTGTAAATGAGTTTTTTTCCTGATTTCCTCCCCAGATTGCTCATTATTTGTGTACAGAAATGCTACTGATTTTTGTGCATTGATCTTAGAACCTGTGACTTTACTGAACTCATTTAAAAGCTCTAGAATCTTTCCTGTAGATTTCTCAGGGCATTCTATGTATAGGATCATGTCATATGCAAATAGAGCAATTTGGCTTCTTATTTTTCAATTTGGATGGTTTTATATATTTTTCTTGCCTAAGTACTCAAGCAAGTACCTCTAACAAAATGTTAAACAGGAACGGTGATCGTGGTCATTCTTGTCTTGTTCATGGTCTTAGAGGGAAAGCTTTTAGGATTTCACTATTGTATATAATGTTAGCTGGAGAACAGCATTTTATAAATAGAAGTAATCAATAAAGAGACAGAAATTATAAAATGGAACTAACAACAAATTCTGAAGCTGAAAAATACAATAAATTAAATGAAAGAGTCTCCAAAATGGCTGAAAAGCATATTTGAGTAGTCTTAAGAATCCACCAACTGGAATATAGGTCATTTAAATAATACTGTATGAAAAACATACAAAAAAAAGAAGAGATCCCAAGAGAATTGTGGAATACCACAAGCCTACCTACATACACATACAGGAACCCCAAAAAGTAAGCATAAAGAGAAAGAGGCCAAATGAGTATTTGAAGAAATAATGTTCAAAATATTACTGAATTTGATGAAAGACATGGTGAAATCAAAGATGATCCAAAGTAGAATGACCTCTGATTTCAGTATAAGATTTATTATAATCAAATGATTGAAAGCCAAAATCAAAGAATCTTGACAGCAGCAAAAAAACAATGACTCATCACATGCAATGGATGCATTATATAAAGAGCTGATTTCCATCAGAAAAAGTGAGCATCAGAAAACCAATAGATGATATATTTAAAGTACTGAAAGAAAAATAAAAGAACCAAGAAATCTATATTTAGCAGAACTCTACTTCAAAAATGAAGGCAATATGAAGACAACCCAAGAAAACAAGAGTTGAGCAATTCTAGCATTAGTAATCCTATCCCACATGAAAATGGTAAAGGGACTCTTTGATGCTAAATAAAAGGACATTAGACATTAATTTGAAGCCATAAGAAGAACCACAGAACACTAGAATAGGCAGCTGTATAGAGAAAGTTATAAGCTAGTATTGTTGCATTTGCGAATAAACTGGAATATAGGTCCTCTTATTAAAAAGTTACTCCTGTTTTTTCCTATATGATTTACAACACAAGTAAATGAAATGATGATTAAAAGTCTTGTTAATGGTCACATATTTAGATGTGAAATTTTAACATGATCATCCAGAAAATTCCTAAAATTATGTTTGGAAAGGCAATAAAACAAAGTCAAATTGTCCACGATGAAAAAAACAATTAAAAACAAAGGTGATTAATGGAGGAAATACGGAAAAAAACATGTAAGACACATTGGAAACAAATAGCAGAAGACCAAAAAAATCAATGAACTAATGGAAAATATGCAAAAACAATGAAACAACAAATGAAGAAGGTGCACTGGCTCTTTACATCCAAATGTATACTGCTAGGATTCCAGAAGCTGCTGTTTCCAGATGGCAGAAACTGAGGCCAGTTCAATAACCAAAAGAGAGCTGGAGTAGCTATACGTATATCGTATAGTATAAATGTATAGTAAAAAGCTCCTACAATGGACAAAGGAGAACACTATATCATGAAAAAGTGGTCAATTCATCAAGAAGACATAAAATCTACAGAAATGAATGGAGTGATAAAGCACTCTACTTAATAGTATCAGACTTCACTACATTATATTCAATAATGGATGGAATATTTAGACAGAACATCTGTAATGAAATAGACTTCAGTGATACAATAAACCAACTAGACCTAACAGATATTTATAAAAAATTCATCCAACAAGAGCAAAAAACCATTGGAATGGAATAAAGAGTTAATGCTTCATTGGTACAGAGTTCCTGTTTGGGGAGATGGAAAGGTTTTGGCCATGGATGGTGGTAATGGTAACACAACATTGTGAATGCATTGCCACAACTGTATTGTATCTTTGAAACTGGATAAATGGGAAATTTTAGGCTATATGTGTGTTCCCAGAATAAAAATTTATTTTTTAAAAAATTGCATATTACACGATCGGTACTGATTGACAGCATCTGAATTTCTTTTGAAAATATGCACTCCAGTCATATGGATTAAGACCCAGCCTGATTCAATTTGGCCTAATCTGAATAAGATATTGAAATAACCTATTCACAAATGAGTTCATACCCTAATAATAATATTTTCAAAGGTCCTAAGTACAAATGGTTCACACTTGTAGGAATGCAAATTATGACTTAAACATAACTATATGGGGAATATGATCAAATGTCCAGAAACATTACCAGCCTAGAATTACAGAGATTGTGGTGGTAGAAATGAAAGAAAAAGGAGGTCATGGGAGAATGATGGAAGCAGAGTTTAGGGAAGAAAAGATAGCTTCAGGATGAGAGAGAGGATATTGCATGTAGCATGTGGATAGGGCAGGACTTGTGTCTCAGGGTTTGGAAGGGCAGGCCTTCTGTCTAGGTTCCTGCAGACAGTGGGGCTTACCTCTCAGTGTTTGGTCACTATAACAGTGCTTAGGAAATGTGGGGCTGCTGCTACAATAGGCCCAGAGGACAAAGCAACAAACCACAGGTAATTCAAACCTTGAGAAAGAATGAAGTTTGCCTGTTGGTTTTTACAAATGTTTTAATATTTTTTAAAATTTTAAAGTAGCTTTAAATTACATAAATGTTACATCAAAAAATGAAGGGGATTTGAGAGACAACCAGCAAAATGGTGGCAGAGTAGGAGTGCTCTTAGAATCAGCTCTTGCTGATTTTAGGGCAGTTAGTAATCACCCAGAGCTAACTAAAGGACTTGTTTGGGGGCTCCAGGAGAACAGAAGAGCATCCTGCAGCATATTTGAAAGAGTGGAAGGAGGAGACTGCCCATCTGCAGAGAAGATTCATAAGTAGAGCATTCCACACCATGGAGGCCAGTGCCCATCTTCCATTGGAGGCACAAGCGGTCTCAGGAGCTGTTTCACAGCTGGAATTTGAAGCTCTACTTCCCAAAAATGGGGAAGGAAGAGACGGTTGGGCACAAACTTCAGTCACTGATTAGTAAGTTTGGTGGGCTAAAGTATAATCCTAAGAACAGCTAAAATTTGAACCTGCCCAAGTCATAAAGAGGCCAGTAGCCACCATCTTAACTCCACACCTGACACGAGGGGAAGTGGGGCTGACTGAAAATCACAGTGCTGGTAGAAGCCAGCTTCTTTTCATCTAGATCAGATTGCTGCTCTAGTCTTAGCCCCAGGCCCACCTCAAACAGGGAGGAAGCTTGGTTGGCGGTGGGGGGAGCTGCACCAGCCTCTCTGGAAAATAATAGGCCATGCCTCAGAGGCCTGTGATCATTCTACTCTGGCAGTGCAAGCTACCCCAGGAGCTATTCTCTGGAATAAATTGGAATATCCATTTCCAAAAAACAGGAGAGGAAGAGAAGGTTGGCCACAAATGTCAGCTACTGATTTGTCAGTTTGGATTGCTAAAATATAACCCTAAGAACAGCTGAACTTTGAACCTGTCCAGTTCAGAAGGAGGCCATTAGCTGCCATTTTGACTGCACCCCTAGCATGAGGGGAAGTCAGGCTGACTGAAAATCATGGTGATGGTAGAGACCAATTTCTTTCATGCAGATTGGCCTGCAGCCCTCGCCTAGGCTTCAGCCCACCTCAAGAAGGGAGGAAGCTGATGTGCACTGCAACAGCCTATCCAGGTAACTGCAGGTAAACTTGGCTGGCACAGACTGAATAATTGGAAGTCTACCTGGGCAACTGCAGTCATCTTGGACCTGCACTGCATAGATTGCTGCCCATGTCTGCAGGTCCATCCCTTCCCAGGCAGGGGAGAGAAGGGAGCTAAGCTTCATCAGTCTCTCTGGGCAACTACAGTCTAGGCCTGCATGACTTGGATGATTCTACAAAGCTGTGGCTCTGTCCCTACCCCTGGCAAAGTTGAAAGTTGGGAGAAGCTTCATTGGTCCTTGGGGCACTGAGGGCAGCTTGAGCCTCCACAGCTTATAGCAACAACTACATCCATGGCTTCTACTACAAAACCAGCAAGAGAGAAAGGGCGGGAAGCCCTAAATTAAAGAGAAAAACTGCACCTAGAATAAATACTCTAGTAAGCCAGATGCCAGGACACCAACAAAAAATTACAATCCAAACCAAGAAACAGGAAGATATGGCCCAGTTAACGGAAATAAGATAAGCCTCCAGATGACGTAAAGGAGTTGAGACAACTAATCATAGATGTTCAATCAAATCTCCTTAATAAATTCAATGAGATAGCTAAAGAAATTAAGGATATTGAGAAGACATTGGGTGGGCACAAAGAAGAATTTGAAAGCATACATAGAAAAACAGCAGATCTTACGGGAATGAAAGTACAATAAATGAAAGTAAAAATACATTGGAATCATATAATAGCAGATTTGAAGAGGCAGAAGAAAGGATAGGTGAGCTTGAAGAAATGGCCTCTGAAAGTGAACATACAAAAGAACACATGAAGAAAAGATTGGAAAAAATTGAACAAGGTCTCAGGGAGCTAAACGACAGCAAGAGATGTGCAAACATACATTCTATGTGTGTCCCAGAAGGAGAAGAGAAGGGAAAAGGGGCAGAAGGAATATTTGAAAAAATAATGATAGAAAACATTGCAACTCTATTGAAGGACATAAATATCCATGTCCAAGAAGCATGACATACTCCCAACCAAAAAAATTCAAATTAACCAAATTCGAGACTTACTAACCAGAATGTCAAATGCCAAAGACAAAGAGAGAATTCTGAGAGCAACAAGAGAAAAGCAATGCATAACATATAAGGGATACACAATAAGATTAAGTGCTGATTTCTCACCAGAAACCATGGAGGCAAGAAGACAATGTTATGATATATTTAAGATACTGCAAGAGAAAAACTTCCAGCCAAGGATCTTATATCTGGCAAGATTGTCTTTCAAAAATGAGGGTGAGTTTAGAATATTCACAGATAAATAGAAACTGAAAGAGTTTGTAACCAATAGACCTACTTTGCAGGAAATACTAAAGAGTGTGTTACAGCCTGAAAAGAAAAACAGGAGAGAGAGGCCTGGAAGAAAGTCCAGAAATGAAGATTATATCAGTAAAAGTAAGTAAAAGTGTCAAAAGACTGGCGAAAATAAAATATGACAGACAAAACCCAAACATTTAGGAATAAACTTAACCAAAGATGTAAAGCATGTATTCAGAAAACTACAATTCATTGTTAAAAGAAATTTTACAAAGTCCTAAATCATTGGAAGAACATTCCATACTCATAGAGTAGAAGACTACATATCATTAAGATGTCAATTCTACTCAAAGTTATATACAGATTCAATGCAATCCTGATAAAAATTCAACCAGCATTTTAAAAATAAATGTAAAACATGACTATCAAATTTATTTGGAAGGGTAAGGGGTCCTGAATAGCCAGAAATATCTTAAAAAGGAAAAGTGGAGCTGAAGGACTCCCGTTTCTGGACTTTAAATCATACTACCTAGCTGCAGTGGAAAAACAGCATGGTACTGGCACATAGACAGGCACATATACCAATAGAACTGAATTGATGGTTCACTTCTATGGTCAAGTGATTTTTGACTAGTCTTTCAAACCCACCCAGCTCAGTCACAACAGTCCGTTCAACAAATGGTGCTGAGAGAACTGGATATCCATAGCAAAAGAAGGAAAGAGGACTCCTTTCTCACACTTTATACAAAAATTAACCCAAAATGATTAAAAAAACGAAATACAAAAGTAAGAACCATAAAGCTTCTGGGAGAAAATGTAGGAAAATATCATCAAGACGTGGTGGTAGGTGGTGGATTCTTAAAGGAGATAAGAGGAGAACTGAGATGGACTACTGATACTGTATGTAGAAGTATTAATTAACTCTGCTGTAAAAGTGTGTAAATGTACAGAGTTGATGGTAATACATTATAGTGAGTAACAGCTGGTTTATAAATGGAGATGTGGCTGAAATTGGTAGTCTAGGGATGTAAAGGCCAATTGACAGAAAGCTAGAGAATAATCTAGGGACTGAATAGCACAGTAAATCCAGAGGTGGATGAGAATTGTGGTTGACAGTACACATGCAAGAGTGTCCTTTGTGAGCAAGAGCAGATGTACATGACTATTGCAGGGTGGTGGGAATGTGGAAATGCATGGGAAAAATACAACTGGAGTGACCTATGGACTGTGTTTAACAATAATAATGTGATATTCTTGCATCTATGCCAAAGATGTACTGTGTTGACAATGGGGGAGTATGGAGGATGCGTGCTTTATGTATGCTGTGGACCTTTTAGTTGTGGGATGATATTAGTGCATAATCTGTGGCAGATGTTCCACCACAGTGTGGTGTGTTGATAGAGGGGTATTGTTTGGGAATTCTGCACATGTGCATGATTGTTTTGTAAGTTTACAACTTCTGTTATAAAAATATATTTGAACAGTAGTAATATGGTAGGTTGGGGGAAAGATGCACCAAATGTAGGATAAGGACTATAATTAGCAGTAAGAGTTTGACAATATTCTTTCATAACTTGTAACAAATGTCTCACGGCAATGCAAAGTGTTTGGTGGAGGGTTGATGTATGGGACCCCTGTATGATGTTATGAATGTTTGCTTTGTAAGTTCACAAATTTTACTATACACTTATTGTTTATGTATGTTCATGTATAAATGATATAAAATAATATTAATAGGGTGGGTTGAGGGAAAACACTTTGGTTGGTAATAGTATATAGAGGATGCTCTTTAATCATTAGTTAAAAATGTTTAACAACAATGCAAGTTATTGGTGGTAGGGTGAGGTATGAGAACCCTGTATGATGTTATGTATGTTTGTTTTGTAAAGTTACAACTATTGCTATATACTTACTGTTTATGTAAGTACATGTATGAGTGATATTCTTCAATAAATATTTAAAAAATGAAGAAAAAAAATAAAGGGGATTCCCATATACCCTACCCCTTCCTCTCCCACATTTTTCTACAATAACAACATTTTTCATTAGTGTGGTACATTTGTTACAATTGATGAACAAATATTGAAGCATTGCTACTAACCATGGACTACATGTTTACATTATAGTTTACAGTTTACAACACACAAATTTACAGGTTTAGACAAAGTGTATGATGGCCTGTATCCACGATTATAATGTCATGCAGGACAATTCAATGTCCACAAACTACCCCATTATACACTTATTCTTCCCTCTCCCTCCCCTCAGAACCTCTTATGGTCACTGTCTTTATATCATTGATAAAAGTTCTTCCATTGCTAGAATAATCATAAATCTACTTAAGTCCATAGTTGCACTCCCCCCCCCCCTTTATACTTGTGTGGGAACCATGGCCTCTGTTTCCTTCCAACTTCTTCCTTCTGAAATGGAAATGTCTACCTTACATCAGTCCTACCCTTGTTTTGGAAACACATAGCTTCCAGGAAAAGTGAGGGAGATTGCATTACAAGTGGAGAAACAAAAATAAATATGATGGCAGAATTCTCACTGGCTAAGAAGATAAAAAACTTGTATAGAATTGAGTTCAAAAAATGAAAATAGATTAAAGAGTATCAAAACATACATAAGTGGGAATTATTCATCACCACAATATTCATGATATAAAAATATTAAAGGAAAGGTTTGAGGAAAAAATATAAGGATATAAATTGAAAATATGGACCTACACAAAGGAATAAAGAGCACCAGAAATGCTGAAAAATATTAGGAAAATACGATAGTTTTTCTTTTCACTTATAAGTAAAATTACATATTATCAATTGAAAGTAGACTGAGATAAGGTAAATATGTATAATATAATCTCACAATCAACAACTTTAGAAAATAATATGTGTATATATATATATATATAGCTAAAAGTGAATAAGAAGATGAAATATACTTAGTCCAAATAAAGACAGAAAAATATAACTGAGACAACAGAGAATGGATGGAACAAAAAGAAAATAAAAGAACTGTCAAATAGATTTGATATTTTAAAACATCTATGCATACAATGGATTTAAAGAGTAAAATGCCACAATTAAAAACAGTGAATCTGTGATAGGATTATAAAGCAAGTCCCAAATCTAAGCTGCCTTCAAAAAATTCACTTCAGTATAAGTCCAAATGGGTCAAACGTAAAATAAAACATAAAGGTATGCACACTAACACAAACTTTTAAAATGTGCAGTGTTTACTTTAACAAAAGAAAATGTAGACTTTAGAGCAAAGACCAGGAATAAAGGATGTTATTTCATATTAATAAAATAGTTAATTAATCAAGATGGCATAGAAATACTTAATCTACCTCACCAAAAAAGAAAAAAAAAAGGCTTCAAAATGCATAAAGCTGGAAAGCAGATGTGGCTTAAGTGATTGGGCTCCTACCTACCATATAGGAGGTCCAGGGTTTGATTCCTGGGGCCTTCTGGTTAAAAGCAAGCTGGCCTGCATGGTGAGCTAGCCCATGCAGAGTGCTGGCTTGTGTGGAGAGCTGGCACAGCAAGATGATGCAACAAAAGAGAGACACAGAAGAGAGACAATAAGAGATGCAGCAGACCAGGGAGCTGAGGTGGTGAAAGAGATTGAGCAGCCTCTCTCCACTCTGGAAGGTCCCAGGATTGGTTCCCAGTGCTTCCTAAAGAGAAGACAAACAGACACAGAAGAACACACAGATACCAGAGAGCAAGTGCAAAATATTGAGGGGGCAGGGAAAAATAAATAAATAAAATATTTTTAAAAAATGCATAAATCAAACTGATAGGACAGCTGGGAGATATAAAAATATGAACAATTACTCAGAGATTTCAATACTGCCTTCTTGCTTTAACACCTGAGTTCAAAGAGCATATTATGCACAGTTTCAGGGTTTTGAACTTCATGCGGATGTCCTTATGGCCCAGAATAGGGTCCCTTTTAGTAAATTACCAATGTGTATTTGTAAAGAAAATATATTTTGCACTTTTATAGAATAGTGTTCTATGAGTGTTAGTTTAGGCAAGTTAGTAAATTACATACTTAAATCTTATATTAATTCTAACTTTCTACTTTGTTCCATCAGTTTTAGTGAGATAAATGTTAAACTTTATGATACTTTTTTATTTTTAATACATTTATTTTTTATTTTTTTAAGATACTTTAGATTACAAAAATGTTACATAAAAAATACAGGAGATTCTAATATGCCCCACACCCTATCCCTCCCACACTATCCCACATTACAACATCCTTCAATATTTTGTTACATTTGTTATAATTGATGAACACATATTGAAGCATTGCCACTAACCATGGATTATAGTTTACAGTTTATGCACAATATTCTAAGTTATGACAAAATATATAATGGCCTATATCCAGCATTGCAATATCATCCAGGACAATTCCAAATTCTTGAAAATGCCCCCATATTATTTTTCTCTCTCCCTCCCCTCAGAAACTCTGGTAGCCACTGCCTTTATATCAATGATAAGAATTCTTCCATTAATAATAATAATTATTAGTAGTAATAATATTTATAAATATTATAATATTAATAATTAATAATCATAACTCTATAGTAGGAAAATAATGTCTACTTTAGACCATTGCTCATTCCCCAATCTAGAAAATTTTGGGATTGCCATGTTATATAATTATATGTGTACAAATGTTATGGCATCTCATTTACAAAAATATTTCAAAATAAGCTCTATAAATTCTAAAGGAAATGATGACTATTTAATTTAAGGCATTGATCACCAACTGGGATTGTACATTATATTATTGTTTACATATACCTGATACATAATATAATTTTTTTGGTTTCTGGTAATGTTATTTTTTTATTTAATCATATAAGTTGTAAGTTTACAGGAAAATCATAGAGACAATACAGAGTTCTCATAAAGGCAACCAATTATTAACACCTGCATTACTGTGGTACCTTGATATAATTCAGGGAAATATATTACTGTAATTATACTATTACTATACCCCATAGTTTACATTAGTGTTCACTGTGTTGTAGAGTACCATTTTGTTGTTGCTGTAATTTATTTAATTTGTATCTAGGAGTATTTAGACAAACTAAAATTTCCCATTTCAATCACAATACATTCTACAATTACAAATAGAGATAATATATAAATGTCCATTCATATATGATGAAATATGCTTCATATGACTTTAATGCAAATGGTATATAATAAAAGAATGCAGAAAACATCATAATTTGCAAATATTATAATTCCATGGTAACCTTTCAGTGCTCTATGATAATAGCAGTCTTAGAAATAACAAAAGAGGCAGTGCCTGTTTTAATAAGTGACAGTCAAGGTCCCAATTCAGTAACATTTTAGTGTTTATATGTGAAGATAAATATATTTTGGAAAGCTGTTTATCCAGTATAGCAAGATATTTCTCAGGCGTTAGAGAGTGCTGCTCCAAACTCAAGGGTTACTATATGGGTTGAAGGCCCTAATACATGAGGTACATCTGAAATATGCAATAAGAACACACAATTTCATCATTTCATCATCTTAACATGTTGAGGTGTGGACTTGAAAGTGTCATAAGTTGTAAATAGGAAATATTTACCTCACATTTGTTTTTGTTGTATGAAGAACTTAAAACCTGCTAAGAAAGAGGTTTTTGAATTATTTTTTATTTTTAAAGAAGCTTTAGATTACATAAATGTTACATAAAAAATATAAGGGATTCCCATATGCTTCACTCCCTCTCCCTCCCACATTAACAACATCTTTCATTAGTGTGGTACATTTGTTAAAATTGATGAACCCGTATTGAAGCATTGCCACTAACCATGGACTACAGTTTACATTAAAGTTTACACTCTGTCCTGTACAGTTTTGTAGGTTATGACAAAATATATAATGGCCTGTCTCTGTCACTGTAATGTCATACAGGACAACTCCAATGTCCCAAAAATGCCCCTATGTTACACCTATTCTTCCCTCTCCCATCCTTCAGAACCTCTGGTGGCCACTGCCTTAATATTAAGGATAAGAGTTCTTCTATTGCTAGAGTAACAAGTCTGTACTAGAATGATAATAAGTCTATTTAGTTTTGATCTTAAACTTTCTAAACACACCAGTGGTTTACAAATTTGTAAATATATTTTTTGGCTATGGTTGATGGTACAGATGCAAGAGTACTCTTCTGTGACCGAGAGTGGATGTACATCACTACGGCAGGGTGGGAATGTGGAGAAATATGGGAAAAATACAATTGATGTGACCTATGGGCTGTGGTTAACAGCAATACTGTAATATTCTTGTCACAATGTCAAAGATATACTGTGTTGATAATGGGGGTGTATGGAAAAAGTGTGCCAAATGTACACTATGGACCATGGTTGGTGGTAGTAGTCTGATGATATTATTGCATAATCTGTAACAAATCTTCCACCACACTGTGGTGTGTTGGTGAATCATGTTCATGATTCTTTTGAACAAAAGTAATTCTTATTTAAAATTTCTTCTTCCACATTATGAAATACGGGGAGAGGTATCTTTGTTCATAATTACCAATGACATCTTTTCAGATGCTTACCTTTTATTAAGAAAAAACCTTTAATTTAATTTTATGCCCAGATTTCAGATGTTAATATATATTTAGAATTGTTTTAACCACATGAGGAATAAATGATTCTCTCTTACTCTTATAAGTGCACAAAACTTCTCATAAAGTTATTGTATAGTTTATATTTTCTAGAACACCATAAGTTTAAAGGAAAATCAATTGAAACAGAAATCATTGGCAAAAGACACAAGACTTATGCAGTGATATTTCAGGTATCCTAGAATGTTGTTTTTGAAGAAGAAATCTCTAAATAAAATGTAGTTATGTTGTTACTATACAGACATATAATACAATGACTATCTCAGAAAATTCAAGTCATGTACCTTAAAGTTGGAAAAAGGCAAGAAGTTTAACTTTGAGACATTTTCAACTCACCTCATTAAAGTGGGAAGGTCTTGAGTTAATTATCTTATCATTTTCCCATATAAATCCTTCTGTGATAATTCTCCTTAAAGCCTCCTTTATCTGCTTGTTTCTAAGACTATAGATTATAGGATTCAAGAAAGGAGGGACTACAGAATGAAACACAGAGGTGATCAAGTCCTGACTTGTGGGTGAGTTGGAGGTTGGCTTCATATATATAGCAGTACCTGAACTAAGAAAGATGGCCCCAACAATGATGTGAGGGACACAAGAGGAAAAGACTTTTCCTTGTTCTACATTAGTTGGAAACTTGAGCACAGTAGAAAATATGTGAATATAAGATCTGATGATGAATGCAAAACAGCTACCAGCAAGCAACACTTCAGAGACTAAAATTTCATTGATTAAGATCTCTGAGCAAGAGAGCTTCAGCAGAGAGGGGACATCACAAAAAAAGTGATGGACCACGTTGGACTGACAGAAGGGCAGCCAGAATGCATTTCCAGTGTAGAACCTTGCATAGACCACACCACTGAGTAGAGTGGCCAGTGTCATCTGGACACAGACACAGGGTTCATCATCACAGGATAGTGGAGGGGCAGGCAGATGGCCACATCACAGTCAAAGGTCATGATGGTGAGGAACAGCAGTTCAGCATTAGCAAAGAAAACCACAAGGAAGACCTGAGCTGCAAATCCCATCACAGAGATTGCCCTGTTGTCAAGCAGGAAAATTACATATGCTTTGGGATCAGTGATAGAAATGTAGCACATGTCCAATACAGACAGATTCCTAAGGAAGAAATATTTGGGGGTATGAAGACTCTGGTTGAGGGTGGTTACTGTGACAATGAGAAAGTTCCCCACCAGGGTTCCCAAGTATATCAGTAGGAATAGAATGGCATGTAAAACTCTGTACTCCCACACATCAGAAAATCTTGTGAGCAGGAATTCAGTCACCATGGTAGAGTTTGGCATTTTTAGGGTAATTTATTGTGGATGTGGAGAACCAAAGGCAAATAATCCCTAAAAAAATATGGAAAGTGAACCGGAAGAAAGAAATTAGCTCAAGAATATTTATAGGCTCATGTTTACCCCATTTCTTCTCTGTATTGTTTGTTAGTAAAACATAACATAATATTGCCTCATCCTTCATTAGTCTCCCTGCCTCAAACTTTATTTTTATGGGAGTGTTAGCATTAAAAAGAAATCTTCAAAACTTGTGTTTATATTTACAAAAATCTATATCACTTAGCTGTAAAATATGTATACTGGAGTTTAAAGTTTTGCCTGGAGGATTTTTTGAGTTCATGTAGCTAATTTCTATTCACTAAACTTTTCAGAATTTTCTCCAAATGTTAACACTTAGCATTAGTTCATGATCTAACAGAATATTAATAGTGAGAGAAAGCTCCTCATATCAAAGTCTCTCTCAATTTATAAGTGGTTGAATCCATTATGTAACCTCCAGGTAGAAAAAATTATTTTATCTCTATTATGCAGCACTACCTCTTTACTTCTCATTTCATGTGGAAGTCAAATTAAGGAATTTCTCTTTCTGAGATCACATTCATGCTGGCTACATATACCCCTTCATAGCAATTATTAACATGCATTATTTTTATTTTCAAATTTAATTCTTCAATCTCTCTCTCTTTCCTTCTTAGACATTTTATTAGATCTCTTATGTCTTCATTTTGATCAATCCTTAGCCTAGATAACATAGTCAACCAATGAATGATACTAGCACAAAATTTTATTTATTTATAATGTCCTATGTACTTCACTTAATCATATATTATATATGTAACTCTAATTGTATATATAAATTGGGGAGTAATATACACAAAATTACAAAAATTAAAAAAACTAGGTCACTGGAAGATCAAATAAACTTATAAAGCAATGACAGTGTAAGTAGAAAGGCCACATTTGTCTGTTCAGATGGCATAGTGCCTCCTGATGCATTTCCTCCTCTAGTACTCCCCATCCTACTGAGTGTCAGTTATACCCCTTTCTAGGGTTGACCATTCATTTTTATGGCTACATCCCATCTTCCAAGTACTGCAGGAGCCTTTTAATCACAGTGTTTCAGAGCTGAAATATCACTCCATTTATTTCATACATATCAAGTACTATGTGGACAGATAGAATTATTCAAAACCGTTATCTTTATTGCACTATATTTTTATATTTTCCAGCCTTACCCAACAGTATGTGATGACTTCCATTAAGGACAATCTATTATAATCTATATTTTAGCCAATACAGAAATCTAAAATATTTGTTTCCCTAACATCTTCACTATATCTATATACTTTTATATCCATTTAAAAATCCTAATAGATTCTGCTGTAATAAGAATCTCAATATATTACAATTCCTATTAATTTCACCCATCTTCTCTGTAGTCTAAATGTACATATAACCATTCATATCTAAGGCTAATTTGAATGCCCACTAATCCTTCTCTCTTTTGGTCATTGATACCAATGTTTCCTATTAAATTCCAAGTTATATCATCTTCCTTCATGCACTCTGAATTTTCATAAACTCACGTTCCTCTGTTCAAGAGCGTTCATTTCTGAAATGATGATTCATTCATTTAATAATTTATTTTTTCTTATCTTTATTCACTAGCCCTTTCCAAACTGTGTATTTTTCATCAAAGCATTTTTTTGAAACTTAACAATCTGGTTCATGTCAGCATCTAATTAGCTGTTCCATTCTCATCAGAATCGCAAATGCTCCCTATTTCCAACTTTTTGAAGCTCTGCCAACACTGAATAATAATACAAGGATTTCCTCCACTGGGGCCACATCTCTGCTCTATCGAGATTATCCTCTATATTATTACAGTCACTCATTCCATTAAAGATGCATGAGGATCTAAGGTATCATTTCTCAGGAGTCACTTCTTCATTGACTTCTTAGTACATTCCATCTTCCTTACTTTGGGACTCTGCTCTTTAACCTTATCATCCTATCTTCCTTCTTCTTCTTCCTTATCTTCCTTCTGCTCTCATTTAATCTACTCTCTTTGACTCCCTGTCTTCTCTTATTCTTCAGAAACTTCACTCACATTTCCTCTTATCCGTAATGTGAGGGTCATCAGTATAACTGAAATAATTCCAGAAAGTCACTAAGAGCCAAAACATTATATACACACACACACACACACACACACAGCCGTTTATGATCTCAGATCTAAGGAATTATTTTCTGACATCCCTCAGTGCTTGCTTTGCAATATTTTAAAATGATCTCATACAACTTAAAATCGGTGGAACTTGGGTACATTTCTTAGAGCATCCCCCTTTTTTGTTATAAAATACATAAGGTCATCTTTGATGTAGTACATGACATAATTGAAAATCCCAGACATAATTCTCCAGTAAATATTTGTTGATGTTCAGGAACTGGGTCCATGAAAACGGTGCTACGGATGAGAAAAGATGAGACAGAGACAAGAGATAGCTGGGATCAGGGGACCCTCCATCCAAAAGGAGGAGAGCACCACTGCATAAAACATCGTGGCTTTTATTTAGCTTTAGAACAAAGAAAATACATGTGCGCATGTGCAAGGGTAATAGATACATGATGGTTTACACTTTTACTAAAGTCAGCAAGTTTTTAGCGTTAATTGTTCAGTTCTCTTTACATTCCTGCATGTAGCAGACCTTGTTAATCATTGCCTGACATGTATCAGACACTCTCTTTGAAGCACAGAATGTTTCTCCACCAGGCTCCTACCAGATCTTATCTCAGTGTCTTGAGACAAGGGATGCCTGTCTCCTGCATAACAAGGTGGCCTGCTTTCTGTCAGTTGTCATGGCCTTTAATTGAACTCCATCATTTTCCCCATTTTTATTAGTTAATTATTTCAGTGAAGATTATTGGAACCATTATATAAGATGATACAAGGTGAACTCCTGTCACACTTGTCTTCTTCCTAAGGCTCTTGTGACTGTGCCTGTCTTAGGTTGTCCTCCTCTGAGAATCTTACCTGTCATTGGCTACCAGTCAACCTTTTGAGCTCTTACATAGATGGCAAATTCATTTATATTTTATACTTCTTCAGGTTCCTTATGTGTATATATTTTATGCAGATAATTAGTATTAAAATCAAGGGGTTATTAGTATACTACTTTCTACTACAAATAATGTAAAATTAGTTTTTCATGGCTAAGTTTCTTAACATAAATGCATTTATCTGATCTAAATTTTCATTTTTTCTATGAATATATGTCATTATTCTACCCTTGAAAATATAAGCAATTAAAATGCATATAACAATAATTCCTAATCCAATCCAAAACGGTATTTGAACTGTTTTTTGTTTCCACCAGTGAAATGGATTGATAATATTTAAATTTTCAGACAGTTCACTTGAAAATTCTGCACCAGGGGTTTCTTTCAATTCATTTTGAGACATGCTCAATGCTTTGCCTTGCAATTCTAAAATATCTAAAGAAATATTATGCTATATCCAATCAAATGATTTTTTACTTCTTCCCAATCATGCTCACTATTATTATAAGGCAAAGGAGTAATACAAAAAGAATTTTCATTCCAATCACATTTGAGAGCTCTCAACAAGTTTAAATTATAGATTTGATAACCCAAGTGTATAATAGTTGTTTCAAAATTATTCATATGATTATTCAGTTCCATATCAATGTGAGACTGGCTATGCCACACCTCACTTGCATTTTTATGCCAGTCCTTAACATATTGTTGAGTCTGGACTCCTTATTGCAGGGCTGTGCCAGCAATGGCTGCAGCAGTTATGATGCAAATCAGTCCCAAAATTCCTGCTATTAAAAGTCCAATCAGTTTTTTAGTTCTTTTTAAATAATGGTTGAGGAAGTGCTGCAGCAACTGGGATTCTGGAGACTGCTGCCAATGTCTGGTCATCTGAACTGGTAACCATAGTCCTTTTCTTGCAGCCACTGTGGAAGACAGTTTGGCAATTCCTCAGAAAGTTAAGTAGAGAATTACCATTTGACCTAGCAATCTTCTACTAGGTATATACCCAAAAGAACTGAAAGCAAGTACTTGAACAGATATTTGCACACCAATGTTCATAACAACATAATTCATAATTGCCAAAAGATGGAAGCAACACAAGTGTTATCAACTGATGAATGGATAACAAAATGTGGTTTATACATACAATAAAATATTATTCAGCTATTAAAAAAAAAAGTTTGATTTTCCTGCAAATATGACTTCTTAAGACATGTAAATAAAGAGCAATTGGAGCATCTAAGGTTCCTTTCACCAAAAGTTACTTTTCCAATGATAAAAACGATAGGATCTTGTACATATACTGTAAGAAATTGAGTTGATTTTCTTTTTAAACTGGTAATATTAGTTTTACTGCCTTTCCATTAAAAAATTGGGCCAGTTCCCAAAAATAATTTCCACAAATAACTTTGAGTTTTGCTAAGTTTAGTGTTCCATGGTTGTGAGATATATCTTCCTTGATTTTTCCAATTTATTGAGCTGTTAGTAAATGCCATATTACCAAAATTCCAGAAATAAGGATTACTGTCATTAGTGGTTATGGTTGAATTGTTAATGAAGCAAGAGATGATTATGTTTTTAACAGGCTTCAGAATTCCTATAAGGGTCCGATCCTTTACAATTCCATAGGAATCATTAAACAACACAACCTCTGTAAAACCATGACATACATGCCATTTAGTAATCTGTTTTGAGAGGGATATGTAAGATTTACCATATTTTCTGATTTATATAGTAAATAATGGAAAATGAGAACATTAATTCAAGTTTGATTTTTCTCCGTTAAAATTACACTGCGATTTTGAGGTTGCATGCATGCGGAACCATGTTCAATACAAAGAGGGCAGTCAATAAAAGGTAAAGTTAATTTTTCTATAAATTTCCCTTCTTCTTTTGGCTTTAAGGGTAGCCATAAGTCTATAGGTCCTGGAAAATTGGGTAAGACTCATCAGCGCCAGTTAACAGCTCTATAAGAGGTGGGTTGGTAATGTATGCCCAATAAGTGTAATTATGACATGGTATCTTATCTTGACCTAATACCTTACCTATAATTAATCCAATGTGAAACCACCATGTCCATAATTTAAGTTTCGGCAGCATCTTCAACTCTGGGCTTGATTCTTCTGGAGAGGATCCACTGGTGTTCTCCTGTTTCTGTAAAGATAACAGTGAAACCTCAGCCCCAAATTTTTACCTCTCCTTTTTCACATTTATTGGTTGTTTCAATTTTCCAATATATTGGTTGTCCACATTTTTCATTTTCATTCTTTTTATTAACTTCCCATTGTCTTTCTGCTGCTGTGGTATTAGAAATTTGTTGTCCATTAAGAAAATTTAAGGTAAGAAATGCTTTAGATAGATTGTCTTTGGCAGATTCTTCTCCATCTCTCCCTTTTTGTTTTTGCAACATTAATTTTAGTAAGTGATTGCTTTTTTCTACAATAGTTTGACCCTTGGGGTTATTTGCTTGAATAAGAGAATGCTGGAGATGTTTATAGAGTTGTGTTAAAAGTGTTTTTGAGGGGGCTGCAATGAGGATAAATACATGCTTGTGGGAAGGCAGAATGAGTAAGATGTAAAGCCATAAAGCCATAATATTGACACATGGTGGGTGTATTGAGCATTTTTGGTGGCAGGACCTTTTATTGATAATTAGTTAATGTATTTTTGTTAATAATTGAAAGAATATAAAATAAGTGAAGGATTGTTTATAAACAGGGGTTAAAGTATCATATTCCAGTCTTTTATAATATATATACATATATTCTTATGCTTACCAAACTAGGGGATACACTGATATACTTGGCTTATGGTTGGCTAGAGTCCTGGATAGATACAAGATAAATGTTAATATGTATATTTAGTTTAATAAGCTTATACTGACTATTAGATTGAGAAACATGAATAACATAATCAATTAAAATATTAATATTGAACAAAGTTACAGAATGACAGATAAATAGAGCAGTTTTATATATATACTTACCAATATTTAGCTTTTAGCTGGGAAGTGTTGAATTAGCAACTGATACTAGAGTTTTGGTTGACTGAGTTTAGTATTAATGAATTTGATACTATAGATGTCAACTTGTGAGTATTTTGCTAATTCCTGATGAAGGGGCCAGCCTCCCCAGGAAGGAACACAACACTCCTTTGACAGTATAATTTAAGGTTTATGTATCAGTCCCCAGGAGAGTGTCCAGCTCCTCCAGGGAAGACTACAACACCTTTTGAAATGTACTTTAACTTTTTTAACTTGTTACAAAATTTCTTTGATGTGCTTACAATTTTAGTTTCCATTATTTCTCTTGAAATATGAAAAATGTTAAGATTTACATATACACATAATAAAATTCATTTATGTGTAACATACAAGTTATTAAATTACTTAAATATGCAATGTAGTGCATTAAAGTTTTGATTAGTATTTAAGTATGTTATATATAATTCATAACTACAGTAGATTATATAACAATAAAAAATAAGACTTTTAACCAGCAGACATCCAATGAATAAACTTTCATTTTTTATGCATTGAAGATTTTTAGTAGCATGATTAGAATGACCTTAATTTTTTCTATTTTGTATAGCTTGAAGCATAGGTAAAAACAAATTATTATTTCCTATTTGGGCTGTGGGGCAATACATTAACTTGTAATTTTAATACCTGCATTGGTTTTGTTGTTAACATTATAATTAGAATTGGGGCTGTAGCTCACAATGTTGAATATAATCTTGATTTATTGTTGGCTATTTTACAGAAAGGGAAATGTGGGCAAGCTTGACTTGTTTAAGAAGATTAATTTTCTGTAACAAACTGGTAATATTTGGGACTGCTGTACATTGCAGTGGTGTAATTTTAATCTGCTATAATTTATTGTTATGCACTACCCCTAGCAGCCCCTAATGGCTGCTTTCTTTCTGTAGTTATAGACTTTTTTTTTTTTTTTTAGCAGAGGTGGGGTAAATCAGATAAACTTAAGTTAAAGCATTTGCCTTTTGATTTTTAGTCAGAGAGGTAGTTTTTATGACAGATATTATTATTATATTTTAAAATAATTAAAATTATGATTAATAACATTATACTTTTATTTACTATTATACTGAAACATTATTCAATTTTCAGGAATTTTATATACTTTTAAAGTATTCATATGAACTTTTTATTCATATAACTTTAATTGTCATAAAGTTAGAAAATTTCTTTTAATTGCACAACAGTTTTAAATACTTTATCCAACTTATAATATATCACATGAACCTAACTATTTTCAGTATTTTATCTTTTTCTAGGTAGCAGACCAAATAATTTGTAACAGTTTGAAATAAAAAGCTACCTTTTGAGAAAACAGGTTTAAATATTATGTCCTTTTAAAAGTGATAAAACTTCTTTTTTCAAAGAAATGAAAAGGTTAAAGTATAAGAAGATACTTTGATAAAACCGACTTTCTTTTTTGCATATGGATTATTCAGGAGAAAACTTTGTGTAAACTTACTAAAACAGATTAATGACTTGAGAAACGTTGAGAAAGAATAAAACTTTAACTTTGTTTTAATAACTTCTTCGGATAAAATTACTTTCTTGTCTTTAATAATAAAAGCACATTCTATATACCTTCCATAATTAAGTTACCACAATGATTTTGCAAACTGTTTCCATGCAAACTCTGACAACATACAATTACCATCAACATTAAACAAACTTGTTAGAATAATGATTTAATTTGATTATAACTATTTTTATTATTTTAAATTAATACCCATATTTATTTATTAATATAAGCACTTAATTTTTTGGTCATTTGAATAGAACGCTTTTAATAATTTTCATTTATCAATTTAATATTACCATCTGGAGGTATCAAAATATACACTGACACTGAATAAACAGACAAACACAAAAAAAGTTACAACACATCAATAGAAACATACATCTTTGATTTTACTGCTTTTGAGAATTTTTCTGGAAATTGTATTGCTAAGTTTTCTTACTTTTCCAGTGGTTTAATTTTGTTAGCCTCTATCATCCCACAGCGTTTTCATTATGTAAGCAGTAGGAGGTTTACAAAGTTGCTGCTGGAATGTTGTCCTTATTTTAGTTAACTCTGTGGCAGAATAGTGATGCCCCTGCAACTAATGCTAGATTCTTCTAATATTAATCTTACTAAATTTTTTGGAATAGTCCCTTTTGCTCTTGAATTGGCTAGACAGACTTTATTTTGTTTCTTAAGTATTCATTTTTTGGTAGTGGCAAAGTCCAGGCTGGCACTTCCCTAGGTGGCAGCGCATAAGTTTCCTGAGGATCTGAAAGCTGTGGGGGCAGAATTAACATTAATCCATTGTGAATTTCAAACAGGTGGTGCTGTTGGAGAGGGCTGCTTTTTACAATCCTTTTGATAATGACCAGCCTTTCCACAGTTAAAGCAGGTTCTGGGATCCAAAAGAAGCTGCAAAGCTTCAGGATCACCTGCTTTACTTGCTTGTGCTATGCTTTTCATGAGTGCCGTCTGTGGTAAAGGAATTTTCACAGATGCTTTAGGAGGATCTAAAGATGGCTCAAAAAAGAGGATTAGGGAACTTGACTAAGGGTTAAATGCTGGGGCAAATGGCAGGTTAAGGGAAGTCTCTTTAGGCACATCAACGTCTGCAGCTGGACCTGAAGGGTTATTAATAGCTTGAAAAGTGCCATAGGGATCCCTTCGTGGTTGCCATGGCAGCACAAACCTCTGTAGGAGGCTCTGGATGGTCACTTTCAGAACATTCATTGTCATACAGATGTAAATCTGCCTCAAGCTGATCAGGGACAGAATCCTCTACCTCTGCATTTTCAGAGAGCTTACTAGATTCTGTTTGAAGAGGCTTAAGAGCCAGAGTAATAAGATGTTTAGCTGTATCAGAAACATGAGGAATATTTAAATAAGCTCCCCATTGGTTTAATAAGTCTCTTCCCCATAGGTTTCCTGACTTATTAATGAGACTGCCATTCATGATATCTAGAATGGCATTCACTGGCCCAGTGTAACCCTTTCTGGCATGTCGGACACACATGAGTTGGTATTGATCTATTATTGCTGCTAGATGGAGCTCTCACACTAGTTTTGGCTCGGGAATCTTTTGGAGCAGATGGCATAACAACCGCTGGAAAAGTTCCATAAACTCCCTTTTTCTTTCCTGCCCTTTTATTAGAAGGAGTTTATCTGTTTTTGGCTGTTCATGAATTTTTTCATATATATTTTAATTAAAATCAACATCAGTTCATTCTGCTATCTAGCCAGTGATAGCAGTATCCTGTTTAATATTTTCATTTTCATCTGATTGTAATGGTTCAAGAGCAACAGAAATAAGACTACACAAAGACCATACATGTACGGGAATTATCTTTCCCTTTTGAAAAGCCCTTTTAAAAGCTTTCATGACTAAATTCCATTGTTCCAGATTTCAAATATCCCACCCTTGCAGCTGAAACCAATAAAATGTTTCTGTATGAGAAAAAAATGTTCCTCAAAAACTGAGGATTTAATAGTTACGCCAGTGCTTTTTAATAAAGCTTTTAACACTCTAGAGTACTCTTCAAAGTTCTGCTGCTAATTCCCCATTTCCCTGATGATCCCAAGGATATAACTTATACTTTTTTTTTTCTTTAACCCCTCATCAGGAGCTCCTTGGTCTGGTGCAAACTCACTGAAAGAAAAATTGCGTTTTCAGGTCCCTGTTCTGGCACCAAATGTTGATGTTCAGGAACTGGGTCTGTGAAAATGGTGCCATGGATGAGAAAAGATGAGACAGAGACAAGAGATAGCCAGGGTCAGGGGACCTTCCATCCAAAAGGAGGAGAGTGCCGCTGCATAAAACATCATGGCTTTTATTTAGCTTTAGAACAAAGAAAATATGTGAGTGCATGTGCAAAGGCAATAGTTACATGGCGGGCTACACGTTGCTAAAGTCAGCAAGTCTTTAGGGTTAATGGTTCAGTTCTCTTTACATTCCTGCACATAGCAGACCTTGTTAATCACTGTCTGACATATACCAGACACTCTCTTTGAAGCACAGAGTGTTTCTCCACCAGCCTCCTACCTGATCTTATCTCAGTGTCTTGAGACTAGAGATGACTGTCTCTAAAATACCAAGCTGGATGGCTTTTTGTCAGTTGTCATAGCCTTTAATTGAACTCCATCAAATATCCTCAACAATGCTTACCTCATTAATTTAATATTTGTAAAATAATTCAAATAGAAGAGCTCTAGAATTCTTAACACAATCCTTAAAACACATTTTTTGGCTCAGTTGCTGGAGGAGGTGTACTCTTACTTCACTTTTTGTTTCCATTTTCACTCTTTGAATTTTTAACTATAAGTTTTCTTATCATTATTATTAAAATATATCACTGGCAAAAATTTGCCAAAGAATAATGACCTTATTGAAAATGTGATGAAGTTATTGATTGGTACATGTATTCATTAATTTCTCTACACAATCATCACCATTCTAGAAAATAGGAATAATGACTTAAATATCTTTCTTTGAACTTAAGATAAGTAGATATTATTTGTAAGAGTCAATATTTATTATTTAATAACATTATCAAGTGACTAAGATGAAGTGTGTTAGGTCTTCTGTTTTGTGTAAATACTGCTATGTTTACCAATACACCTAAATATATTTCAGAATTTCAATAAGCTGTTACATAGAGTTTGTGTTCCTTACATTTGCAAAATGTATGGCTTATAGAAGACAGATGAGTTCACAGATGTTGTACTCATACCTAACTCCTGTCTTTAGTGTTGCTGTAAGTGGTAACAAAGGAGCACGTGTTTTGCTTCTCCCACAGGAAGAATTACAGCATCCTGTCTTAAGCACTTACTAAACCCTAAAGGACACACATATTCTCCTGGGCTTACTGAATTTTTTTAAAAATTTCCTTGAAGACTTGAAACCATGGAATGTACTTGTCATATGTAGTGCTTATACTATACCCTCAGCTTCTCACTGCTAATTGAACACCTGCTGTGTCCCCACAATTCTTGCTTCCTGGCTCCCATTTTTATCAGGACAAGCATAATTACCTGTAGCATAGAAAACCTCTTCCTTAAAGCAGGAAAGTGCCACTTTTAGACTAACCTCCTGTAGCAAGACTCATTTGCTCCTCTCTGGTGATATTTACTTCACGACCTTAAAAAATGGTTCATTCGGTAGGTTTTTGTTCTTCTTCTTATTATATGAGATATAATTAGAAATTATTGATAACATATCTGATGGTCTTGGTTAAAAATGGCTACTTCAATATTTATAAGTAGCTTGATCCTAATCTATGCTGTTTCATTTTGTATTAATAGTTTGACATCATCAAAACAATTAATTAATACAAATCCTAATCAGACTACTACTACCATATTTTAGAAATGCAATGGGCCTTCAAAGTGTTGTAGTTTCCTGGCTGCTAATACAAATACTATGTAACAGCTTCTCATAATCAATGGGAATTTATTGATTCACCCTTTTCAAGCTAGGAGAAGTGTAAATTCAAGGCATCAACAAAGAGGTGCGATCCCCCAGAAGACTCATTTTCTGATCTAGCTGCAAGCTCTCTTTGGTCCTTGGCTTTTCTGTCACATGTCAAAGCCCACAGAGCCTCTGGGTTCTCTCTCCATCTGACTCTTACTCTGTACATAAAGGACTCTCGTAATCTGGAATAAAGCCATAACCTGATTCAGGGGTGGGGGGCACACATTAAATTAAGTAACATCTTGAAGACATTTTATTTGCAATGGGTCTACACTAACCAGAATGCAGCCAAGACCAAGAACATATCCAAACTGTGGTACACAATTCAATGCACCACGTAAAGTTTGAAAAAGGAGTGAATACACACACCCCCCACACACACACATGTAATTGTGTGATGTTCACCAATAAACTTTAGGTTTCTACCTAGAATTTCCCCATGACAGTGTCAAAGAGGTGAAACAGCATGGCCTTCAGGGAAAAATTTCTTTTGTATCCCAGTTTTGCCATTTACTTGACTTCTTGCACAGGGGAAACTCTCAAACATCTTTTAACCTAAATTTCCTTATCAATATAACATATAGTAATATCTACTTTGTGAATTTAACATTTATAAAACATTTAAAAGAGGGTAATCTCTGAAATGTATGTTTAAAAATATATAAATATGAAATACAAATCACTGACAATATGATTAAGCAAATACCCCTTGAACATTTACATTTATTCCATCTTTTTTTTTTTTTTCCCTATGTCTTTATTTTTATTTTTTTTTTTTTAAGTTTTTTTTTTTTTTTTTTTTTTTATTATGGGTAAAAATCAAAATTCTCACAATACATACAAACATTTGTAAAATGATATATAAATATATATGCATATAGGTGTATTTGCTTACAAAAATGTTATTTTTTATATATATACATACATATATTTTAAGAGGTGCTTAGATTACCTAAAATATTATACGGAACCCACTCGGATTCCCATGTTGCCCACCTCCCACACCTCCCACCACATCCAACACAAACATCTCCCATAGTGTGGCCCACCAACCTCAATGAACTTACACCTCCTGGAGCCTTGCCACCAACCATAGACCACGGTTCACACTGTAGACCACACTCTCTCCCACTCAGTTCTGAGTGGTGTGTGCTGATTTAAAATGGCCTACATCCATTGCCACAACAGTACTCAGGACAACCTCCAACTCCCAAAGAAGCCCCTGTATTTCAACTGCTCATCCCCTCCCTACCCAAAAAACTGTCAAGTGGCCACTGGCTCCACCTCATTGTTATAATTTCTTGCATTGCAAGAATCACCATATGTGAGCAAGAGAATACCATCAAGTCCACTCTAGTCCATAGTTCTTCCCCCAATCCAGAGGCGACTGGGATGGTGATGTCCACTCCAACTCCAAGTGAGAGAGGGCTTATATCCCATGGATATGGTGGGTGGGATGATCCTGCCTGCAGATGCAGGCCCTCTCCATTCCCTGGGATGGCCATTTCCCATCGTTGTCTCCTCACCAGGTGACTTGGATGAGTCCATTGAGCTGTAGGGTAGGAGTTGCAGCTCCACCTAGATTTCATGCACACCTGGCACATAGGTAGGTGGGAGGCTCCAGTCTCTGGAAGTATACCTAAGAAACTCCAGCATCACATGTAGGTTTGAATAGAAGGGACTGGTGAACCATGTGCAGGGAGGACTTATTTGAGTCTAATTCTGTCACTCTCAGGAGCACAGATTACAAAATAGAACCCACTGATAAGGCATCAGTCTCTGGGGCTATCCCCCCTTATATA
>JAKSZT010037046.1:1010442-1062223 GCA_026826555.1 Tolypeutes matacus
TTCTCCTAAGACATCTATTAATAGAATGAAATATTTTAATGCAAAAAATAAGGAAGATGACATTGGTTTCTTTATGTGCATACCTTCTCTATCTATATTTTCTATTCTAGACCTATTAGCATGGTCTCTCAACAAATAAGTGAACACTGCAAGAAAGAGCTGTTGGTGATTCATAGAGTGAGGTATAGGAGAAGGAAAAAAGAAACTAATAACAAAAACACTCACAAGATAATAATGTCTTCTTATGCCAGATAGGAAAGTCAGGATTAAAGGGAAGTGTCCAATCCTGTTTCATGTAGGTAAACTCAAGTGGACAGACTTATTTGAAATACTGTATCCTGACAAGAATAATCTTGCTTTATAATGAGTGTCTCTATTTTGAGTTCCAGAAGGCATTAGGGAATATGATGGGAGCACAATCCTTGCCATCTATAATGACATTTTCCAGAGGGAATTTGTGGGTGATAATTGACTCTAGATAATGAGAGAAGAGGACATAAGTAAAATAGTGCATGAATTATACGTTTCTGTACAAAAAAATATTGCATCTAAAACTGCAAGCAGGAGAGTCCCATCCATTTGCCTCATGGGATCTAAGCCCCCTCTCAATCAGAAACCGAATGGGCATCACCATCCCAAAATCCTCAAAATTGGGGAATGAACAATGGACTAAAATAGACTCATTATTATTTCATTATTATTATAGACATTATTATTCTAACAATGGAAGAACTTTTATCATTGATATAAAGGCAGTGGCCAACAAAAGTTCTGAGGGAGGGAGAGAGAAGTCTATGTGTAACATGGGGGCATTTTTGGGACATTGGAATTGTCCTGAATAACATTGCAATGACAGATATAGGCCATTATACATTATGTCAAAACCTATAAAATTGTATGTAGCAAAGTGCAAACTATAATATAAACTATAGTCCGTGGTTAGAAGCAATGCTTCAAAATGTGTCTATCAATTGAAACAAATGTACTACACTAATGAAAGAAGTTGTTAATGTTGGAAAGTATAGGTAGGAGAAGGGGTGGGTTATATGGGAATCCCCTATATTTTTGATGTAACAATTATGTAACCTAAAACTTCTTTAAAAATGAAAATATAAAAAGAAATATTGTATATTGGATATGTGAAGCTTATTGAGGCAATGATTAATACAGAAATAGAACTGCACTTCTCCTAATAGTATGATGATTCCTGTGCTGAAATGATTGAGGATCCCAAAGACAAAACAGTCAAAAAGAAGAGGCACAGAAATTGGCTTCATCCAAATCCCAGATATCAAGTGCTTTTGTTTTAATATTTGTAAAATATTTTCTCAGTAAAATAGAATGATTTCACTAGCCAGGCAAAAATCTCAATATTTGTACTGGATTTTTTCTTCTTTTTTTTTTTAAGGAGCTTTAGATTGCATGAATGTTACATAGAAAATATAAGGGATTCCCATATGCTCCATCCCCTCTTCCCTCCCACATTTTCACCCATTAAAAACATCTTTCATTAGTGTGGTACATTTGTTACAACTGATGAACACATATTGAGGCATTGCTACTAATCATGGTCTAAAGTTTACATTATGGTTTACACTTTGTACCACACAATTTTATAAGTTTTGACAAAATGTATACTAGCTTGTGTCCATCATTGCAATATGCAGAACAATTCCAATGAGAAAAAACAACCCTTTTGATATTGTCAAAACTATAAACATAAATATTTTGAATGTCATTTAGTAGCCTGGTGTCAAAGACCAGCACTGAGGCCTTTGAGCATTGGGAGTAACTTTTCAGCTGTTCACCATATGTCAAGAAACTCATCTTGTGTCTCAGTTTCATCATCCCTTGAAATGTTATCAGTTGTGTCCACCTTCATGAGCCTGTTGAGGATGTGACACAATGGAATGTTAAAGCATTTGGACTAGTACATGGCAACAAGTGCACATTAGAAGGCACTACATCTGCTGTTTATTTGTAATGATATGAGTGGACCAGTCACATCCTTTTAGAAGAGTGGAGGCTTTCCCTAGTTCTTAGAAGTACTCTTAATTTTTGTCATTGATTTCCTGTTTAATTAACTATGTTCAAACAATTGAATCTCAGTGATTCAAAAGTGTTGACATATGCTGAATTTTCATGCAGCATGTACTCCATTCTGTTATATTGTAACACATACATATCTTTTATATAACTTTTATACAAGCTTTATCTGTTTGTTTTTTATAATTGCTTGTTACATGTTATATTAGCTTTCTCATTACACAAATATATTTTCCAGCCTTTCAAATCATATTAATATTTAAGAATTTGAGATGTATAGAAAAGTTTTATTTTTTCAATATATGTATTAAATTTTTCCAGCAACTTTTATTGGAAGGACCATATTTTACTGTAAATCTGTCAGTCGATGTATGCATTCTCTATTCTGTTCTATTGGTTTATTTATCAGTCTTTTTGCCAATAGCATATGGATTAATTACTGTTGCTCAGAAATCATGAATTCTCTCAGTGTAATTTACATAACATTATGTTCTTCAAAATTGTCATAGATTTTTTGACTATTGGTTTTCCTATATAAATTTTAGGAATAGATATTTTTAAAAAATTACAAAATACTTCCACACACAAAGAAAACCTGGCATTTTTATTTATATTTCACTGGATTGAGTAGATAGTTGGGTAAGAATTAATATTTATAAAAATGTAAAATTTTCTTAGGTATGAATTATTTCTACCTCTTCGTGTTTGTCTTCTTTAACTTTCCACTATGAAATATTTGAATGTTCATGAATAAATTATGTCATTTTCATTTGATTCATTCTTACATGTCTGTTAAGGTTTGATGCTGTGTTTAGTATTATTTTTATTTTTTACTAATTGTCAAATGTAGTATATAAAAACATAATTAGATTCATTGAGTAATATCAGCAGCACTACCAAAATTACAGAGTTCCAAGGGCCTGTGTTGGCATTGAAAAATCAAGAAAAATTAAGAAAACCTATCAGAATCATCTCTGTCTGAACTCTAAATTTAATCAATGATTTACAGCAATAAAATTAAGGCTGAAGCTATGTTAGATCTTGGTAAGAGAGCTTTGTGACATTTTAGCTTAGATTACCAGGCTACCAGGAAACACTTGCTCTGAAGATGGCAGCCCACATTCCTTGTGTAGGTACCTCATTTTGGAGGGAGAAGAGCAGACCTTCTATTAATTGTATCCTGTTTACTATGCTGGCCTGTCTGTGGTAATGTTAAAGAATTGATGTAAGGTGCTTGCTTTTGTGTCAACTGAGATCTCTCTCAGGGCGTATAGGAGCTGTGCACATGACATTCCTTAAAATGATTGAAAGGGAAGTTAAGCAACTGTTGCAGCCTGAGGGAAGAATTATAACAGGTAAATAATAGACTGCTTGAAAGACGGGGAAAGGAATCTGGGAAGAGAGTTACTTTGGGAAATAATGACATTATAAAATGTCAGATGCATAACAGAGAATTAACAAAGATATGTTCATGTACAAGTCAGGCACATTCTCAGAAAAGATATGAGCATACCCTAAGCTTTCACTTCTGACAAACCTATAGGCTTGAACCATAAAAGTTGAGAACTACAGCAGAGTTTTAAGGACCTTGGCTAAGAATTGAAAAAAAAGCTCCAACTTAGAACTAATTTGAAAAGACAAGGATATCTAGCTCTTTTTCTCTTCTTCTCTTTTCCCCTGGCTCCAGTTGTTTAATGGAATCTGTCTGTCATGTAACTAGCTGACCTCAAATTAAAGGAAAAGAGATTTCAAAGACCCATAAATAACCAAAGAACTGGACAGCAAAAACAGAGAATTCTAATATTAACTATGGACTGTAAGTAATGATATATCTATAATAATATTGTTTCATCAATTATATCAAAGATACCACACTAATGCTAAATGTTAATTACAGGAAAAACAGCCTGGGTAGAGGGGGATCAAAAAGATCTCTTAATTTTCAGCATGATTTTTGTGTAAACCTACAACTTAACTAAAAAAAGATTTATTGGGTAAGGGGTCTCCAAGTTGCACTAAAAGATGCCCTGCTGAAAGTATTACCTTAGAAACAGAGTAAAAAGGCAGAATAAATTTTATCATAACACTGGAAGATGATAGAGCTTAGAGAACAACTCAACAAATGCTGATTTAGAAAAAAAATCTAAAATTGTTTTGAGAACATCAGGAAAAATTCACCCCTCTGGGCCCCTCTACTAATTTTAGAACTGCATGGCAGTTTGGGGGATACACAGCAGTGGTTTGATGGCACAAATGTGTTAAAGGCAGGTCTCTGAAACCTGATTGAACCCTGGTGGCAGTTTGGAGACCTGCACATACAATATGGGTCCCTGAAGGCAGACCAAATCCTGGCGGTGGCTCTGTGGCCTGCACACATTCCAGTTAAAGTCTCTTGGGCCTAAATAGTGTTTCAGCTAATAAAAAATTGTGTGACTTTGATAACCAACCTCAAGTGGCTCCATGGAAGACTGACCCAGGCCATATGTCTGGGTCCTTGAACTTGGAAGTTGCAGGGGCAGAAAAACCAGGGAAAACAGTATAAACTGGAATAATAGTTGGATAAGAGTCTCAACACAGACTTAATCTACAAAAAAACCTTGGGTAAGGGGTAAAATCTGGCATCCAGAGTTAGCAACCCAATATAATCTTTACCTAGATATCAACAAAAATTCACAAGACACACAAATAAATTTTTAACCTATTTAGAATATAGTTTCTGGTAAATGAAATATGATTGTGTTGTTTCTATGCTGTCACATAATACAATGACTATATCATAGAAATCAGGTTAGTATCCCCAAATTAGAAATAGGCAATAAGGTTAATTTTTAAGCATTTTGCAACTCAACTCATCAACATGGGAATGTCTTAAAATAAGTAACATCACTTTTCTGAGTAAACTTTTTGCTCATAATTCTCTTCACAGCCTGTTTTATTTGCTTGATTCTAAAAATATACATAATGGTATTCAAGAAAGGAGGGGCTATAGAATAGAACACAGAGATGATCCTGTTCTGAATTGTGGGTGAGTCAGAGGTCGGCTTTGTGTACACAGAAGTGACTGAGCTTACAAAGATAATCTTCACAATGATGTGTGGAACAGAGGTAGAAAAGCCTTTCCTTGCTCTCCCCTGGTTGGAAACTTGACTACAGTAGAAAATATGCAAATATATGACATGGTAATGATGGCAAACAGCCACCAGCAACCACACTGCATATACCTAGAATTGTAATTGCTAGTCATATGGTACTTATTTAACTTTCTGAAGAACTGCCAATGTGTCTTCCACAGTGGCTGCATCATTTTACATCCTCACCAACAATGAATGAGTGTTCCTATTTCTCTACATCCTCTCCAATATTGGTAACATGGCATTTTTTAATAGTAGCCATTTAGTGGGTGTGAAATGGTATCATTGTGCTTTTGATTTGAAATTCCTACTGTAATATTATTTTCATAGCTAATAAAGCACATGCAATACACAATGGTTCATAGTTTCAAGGCTTATGAAGTTCCAAATCAAGGTGCCACCAATGAGATGTTTATCCCAGAAGACTGTAGCTTTTGGGGGCTGGTTGCCAGCAATCCTTGTGTTTTTCTGCACAAAGCACATGAAAGACTCTCCTGGTTTATTGACTTAAATCTTCTGACTGCTCACTCTGACTTTTTCTCTCCTTCGTGACATTCCCTACAAGGCCTTCAGTAAAGTGATTAAGAGCCATCCTAATTCAGCTGGTTCACTCCTTGACTGAAGTGACTTCATCAATAAGTCTTATTTTCAAGGATTCACATCCACAGGATTGGATTAAGCTTAAGAATGTGTTTTTTCTGGGGTACATAAGTCCAAGACACCACAAATGGCCTTTGGTATATTTTCTTTGGAGAAATGTCTGTTTAAGTCTTTTGTCCATTTTTTAAATGGGTTGTTAGTCTGTGGTTGAGTTGAAGGATTTCTTTTTATTTGCTCAATATAAAAACCTTATTAGATATGTGATTTTCAAATGATTTCTGACATTGCTTTGGTTGTCATTTTACCTTCATGACAAAGTCCTTTGATGAACAAAAATGTTTAATATTGATGAGGAACAATTTATTTATTTTTTATTTTGTTGCTCAGACATTGGTTGTAAAATCTAAGAAATCATTGCCTAACACAATGTCCTGATTTGTGTTATCTGGGTATAATATAGGAGTATAAAACTCCTATATTTTCTTATAGGAGTTTTATACTTCTGGGTGTTATATTTAGGTCTTTGATCCATTTTGTGATGATTTTTGCATATGTTATACTTCTGGGTCTTATATTTAGGTCTTTGATCCATTTTGAGATGATTTTTGCATATGTTGTGTGATATAGGTCTGCCTCCTTCTTTTTCATTGTGTGCATAATGTTTTCTGAATATTGTTAAAGTGAATATTATTTTCAACTTGAGTAATTTTGGCAAACTTGGCAAAAATCAGCCATCCGTATTTGTGAGGATTGCCTTCATAATTCAAAATTTGATTCAATTGGTTTAAACATTTGTCCTTCTGCCGGTACCATACTGTTTTGACTACTGTGGCTTTATAATTAGTTTCAATATTTGGAAGTGTGAGTTCAGCAACTTCTTTTTCAAAAGGCTTTGACTATTTGGGGACTCTTACCCTTCCACATAAATTTGACAATTGGTTTTTCCATTTCTACAAGCAAGCTGTTGGAATTTTTCTGGTGGTTGCATTGAATCTTTAGATAGTTTTAGGTATAACTAACTTTTTAACACAATTTAGACTTCAGTCCATGAACATGGAATATCTTTCCATTTATTTTGTCTTTTTTGATTTCTTTTAGCAATATTTTGAAGTTTTCTATGTATAAGTTCCTCAAAATCATTTTTATTTTGAGCTAGTTGATTCCTTTGGCTGCTATTATAAATGGAATTTTATTTTGAGCTAGTTGATTCTTTTGGCTGCTATTGTAAATGAAATTTTCTTTATTTTTTCTTCCATCATTCATTAATGGTGTATAGAAAAATTAATGATTTTGCATGTTGATCTTACATCCCATCAATTTCCTGAATTCATTTATTTGTTCTAGATGCTTTGTTGTGGATTTTCAGGATTTTTTATATATAGGATAATGTCATCTTTAAATAGAGAAAATTTTATTTCGTCCTTTCCAATTGGGGTGTTTTTTTTTCCTCTTACCTAATTGTTCCAGGTAGAACTTCCAGGACAATGTTGACTAACAGTGGTCACAGTGGAGATCCTTGTCTTCTTTCTGATCTTAGAGGGAAATCTTTTAGGCTTTGACCAGTAAATATGAAGATAGCTATGGGACTTTCATATATGCCCTTTATCATATTGAGGCAATATCCTATTCCTAGTTTTCTACATGTTTTTGTCAAGAAAGAATGGTGGATTTTGTCAAATGCCTCTTCTGCATCAATTTAGATGATCATATGTTTGTTACTTATTCCTTCTGTTAATGTGTATTACATTAATTGATTTTCTTATGTTGAACCACTCTTGCATAACTGGAATGAATCTCACTAGAACATTGTGTATAATTCTTTTAATATGCTATTGGATTCAGTTTGCTTGCATTTTTATTGAGGATCTTTGCATATATGTCCATAAGGGACATTTTTAATTTATTTTATTTTTATTTTTTAAAAGACACAGATTATACAAATGTCACATAAAAAATATGGAGGATTCCCATATACCCCACTCCCCACACTTCCCACATTTTCCCACATTAGCAACATCCTTCATTAGTGAGGTACATTCATTACAATTGAACACATTTTGGAGCATTGCCATTAAATGTGGATTAAAGTGTGTATTGTAGTTTACACTGTCTCCCACCCAATTCTGTAGGCTATGGCAAGTTTTATAATGGCCTGTATCTGTCATTGCAATGTCATTCAGGAAAATTCTCAAGTCTTGAAAATGCCCCCATATTTCACCTGTTTTTTTCTTCTCCCTGCCCTCAGAACTTCCAGTGGCCACTGCCTCCACATCAATGATATAATTTCTTCCATTGCTAGAATCACAATAAGTCTATAGTTAAATACCAGTCAGTCTAATTTAGTTCACTGTTCATTCCCCAATCCTAAGGATTCTGAGATTGTGATGTCCATTCCACCTCTAATTGAGAGGGGGCTGTGATCCCATAGGGCTGATGGATGGGACTTGCTTGCATTTGTAGACTCTCGGTTCCTTGGTATAGTAGTTGTCCATCATCACCTCCATGTTAATTGTCCTGGGTGAGACCAATGACCTGGAAAGTAGGTGTGGCAACTCCATTTAGATTCAGGGCCCAGCTAGCACATGGACAGCCAAAGATTTGTCTCTTGGACATACACCTACCAATGCTAGTACTAATTATAAGTTCAACTTGAAGAAGAGCCATGTGTAGGGAAATCATAACTGAGTCCAACTCTGTCACTTTGGGGAGCATAAATTCCAAAGTAGGGGCCACTGGCAAGGCACCAAACTCCTGAGCTATCTGCCCTGACTATAGTGTCTGGATGTCTCCAGAGCCCTCAGGAGTCCCGCTATTTGAATAGTCAAAGAGATACTACTGAGAAGTGCATAAGCATAACCTCTGGAATGACCTCCTGACTCACTTTGAAGTCTTTTAGTCATATAAACTCATTTGTCTTTACCTTTTCCCCCTTTGGTCAAGGTCTTTTTCCAGTTGCCCATAAGAGATATTGATCTGAAATTTTCTTTTCTTGAGGTATCTTTATTTGGCTTTGTTATGAGGGGGATATCGACCTCATAAAATGAGTTAGGGAGTGTTACATATTCTCAAATTTCTTGGAAGATTTTGAGCAGTTTGATGTTAATTCTTGGAATGTTTGATAAAATTCCCCTATGAAACCATTTTGTCCTGAGCTTTTCTGTTTGGGGAGTTTTTTTAATTTCTAATTTATTCTCTTTACTAGTTATTTGTATGTTGAGATTTCTATTTATTCTTTAGTAGAAATTTTGTGGGCTTCTACGAGTTGCCCATTTCAACAAATTTGTATAATTTGTTTTTATATAGTTGTTCATAATATCCTCTCTTAATTAATCATTTTTATTTTTAAGGCATCTGGTCCCGTGCTCTTCATAGTTGGGAGGTTTTTGATGATTGATTAAATCTCACTTGTGATTGTTCTGTTGAGTTCATCAATTTCTTCTTTCCTCAGTGTAGGCTGCTTGTGGCTTCTAGAAATTAGTCCATTTCATCTAAGTTATCCATCTTTTTGGCATACAATTTTTCAAAGTATCCTCTGTGAAGTGGTCAGTGGTGATATCCCTTCCTCATTTCTTATTTTATGTATTTGCCTTTTTTCTCTTTTTCCTTTGTTAGTCTAGCTAAGGGATTGTCAATTTTATTAATCTTCTCAAATAACTTTGGTTTTGTTAACTTTTTCTAGTGTTTTCTTATTTTCAATTTCATTAACACTGATCTAATCTTTGTTATTTCATTCTTTCTACTTGCTTTGGGATTAGTTTATTGTTCTTTTTATAATTCCTCCTTTTGTGAAGTTAGGTCTTTGATTTTAGCTCTTTTTTCTTTTTTAATATAGGCATTTATGACTATAAATCTCCCTCTCAAGACTGCTTTTGCTGCATAGATTATGATATGTTGCATTGTCATTTTCATTTGTTTCAAGGTAGATACTGATCTTTTGCAATTTCCTCCTTGACCCACTGATTGTCTAAGATTGTGTGTTTTAACTTTCATATATTTGTGCCTTATCTGGTTCTCTGTTCCTTACTGATTACCAGCTTCATTCCATTGTGGTCAGAGAAATTACTTTGTATAATTTAAATCTTTCTGAATTCATTGAGAGTTGTTTTGTGGCCTAGCATGTGGTCTATCCTGGAGAATGATCCATGTGTGCTTGAGAAGAATGTATATACTGGTATATTTGGGTGTAATGTTATATACATGTCTATTAGTCTAGATCCTCTCACATATTATTTAAAGTTTCTGTTTCTTTATTGATCTTCTGTTGAGATGTTCTTTCTAATGGTCTTAATGGTGTATTAAAGACCCCACTATAATAGTAGAGGTATCTATTACTCCATTTAGATTTCAATGTTTGCCTCATGTATTTTGAGGTGCCCCGGTTAGATGCATAACTAATTATGACTGTACTTTCTTTTTGATAGAATACCCCTTTATTAATATAATGTGTCCTTTTTCATCTCTTACAAAAGTTTTGCATTTAAAGTCTATTTTGTCTGGTATTAGTATGGCCACTCTTGCCTTTTTTTCGTTATCATTTGCATGTAAAATTGTTTTCTAACCATTCACTTGCAAACTCTTGCGTCCCTGGGTGTAAGGTGACTTTCTTGTTGACAGCATATAGACGGGCCATATTTTCTTATCGATTCTGCCAATCTGTTTCTCTTGACTGGAGAGTTTAATCCATTATCATTCAATGTCATTACGTTCAAAACATTACTTATATTAGCCATATTTTCTTTAAATATATATATATATGTTTTTATTTCTCTTTTTAGGTTTTAGTTATTCTTACAAATCATCTTCATTCTGACACACTCCTCCAACCTTCTCTCTCTCCTCTCCTTTTCCTTTCAACCTGCGGTATTTCTTGAAGGGCAGGTTTCTTGTTGATAAACTCTCTTAATTTTTGTTTATCTGAGAATATTTTGCACTCTCCTTCAGTTCTGAATGCCAGCTTTGCTGGCTACAGAATTCTTGGCTGTAAGTTTTTTTTTTTTTTTTTAGCACCTGAATATGTCTTACCACTGTCTTCTTGCCCCTATGGCTTCACAGGAAAAATCAACACTTAATCTTACTGAACTTCCCATGTATGTGATGGATCTCTTTTCTCTTCCTGCTTTTAGTATTCTCTCTTTGTCTTTAACATTGGACTATTTGATAAGTATATGTCTTGGGGTAAGCTTGTTAGGTTTTATACTGTTTTGGGTGTGCTTTACTTCTTGGACAAGTACATCAATGTCCCTCAAAAGAGTTGTGAAATTTTCAGCCATTATTTCCTCCAATGCTCCTTCTACCCCCTTTCCCTTCTCTTCTCTCTCTGGGATGCCTATAATGTGTATGTTTGCACATTTCAAGTTATCATTCAAGTCCCCATGTCCCAGCTGAAATTTTTCCATCTTTTTATCTATCTGTTCTATCTGTCTGATTTCAGATATACTCTCTTTGACATCATTGATATTTTTCCTCTGCCTGTTCATATCTGATATGCACTTCCAGTGTATTTTTGTTGTCTTAAATTGTGCCATCATCACATCAGATCTTTTTAAGTATATTTACAGATTCTTCAGAATCTTCTTAATAGCCTTTATCTCTTCCTTCACTTCTGTAAGGTTTTTCATGATATTTGTTCAGACATCTCTGATTTGTTGTTCCACATTGTGTATGTCTTCCTGTTTTTTAGTTTGTTAATTACACTGTGCCATGTCTTCCTGTTTCTTAGTATGGCTTGTAATTTTTTGTTGGTGTCTTTACCTTGATGGATTTATTAGGTTGGTTAGCTTGACTTTCTGCTCTAGGGTTTTATTTTGTTGTTTGTGTGTGTGTGTGATAAAGTTCCCTTTAACACTTGGTTCCTCTTATTCTATATCTTTGGAGTTGTTAGTGTTCCCTTCAAAAAAATCAAGACCAGAAAAAAGAAAGAGATAAAAAGCAAAAAAAGAATAATAGTAATAATCATTAGAAAGGTTAGAAGAGGAACCATATAAGAGCTGGGAAAATAAATAAGTAATATGAGTAAAAATCATAAAAAAATATAAAGGAATAAGAATTAAAAATGTGGAATAGAAAAAATAAAACATGAAAAGATAGAGGAAAAAAATAGAATGAATTTAAAGGCCGGAAAGATGAGAAGAGAGGAAAGAATATGTATAGATAAATAGATAGAGAGAAATTGAAAATCAAGACTAAACAAGAAGAGGTGGAATGAAAGAAAAGCAACAGAATATAGAAGATTAAAAAATGAAGGAAAGACAAAAAATAAAGTAGGTAGAAAAAAGGAAACAAAGAAAAGGGAAAGACAAGAAACAAGAAAAAAAACAACGAAAAAATATGAGGAAAAACAGCCTTCCTCTTAGGCCCATAAGGAGATTCTCAGGCTGCCAGTATTCAATAATCAATCACCCAGTGGCTTGCCCTACACAGGTGATGTCCCCAGTTATAGTGAATAAAATAAAGAAACAGAAAAAAAATTAAAAATAACAGATCCAAGAAGATCTAAAACAAGGTACCAGCTGAGAGTCTGATAACCCAGCTGATTCCCTTCTCTTAGGAGGTATCAGGAATCAAACAAGGAACCTCATATTTCTCATACTCATTCCCATTTCTCAGGAGCTCCATCAAGGTGGGAATTCTTCCACTGATGTACAGGGGCTCCACAGGTAAAGTAGGCTTTTGAAAGCTTATCTGGGTCTTCCTGCTCCCATTTTCTCAAGCATGTTATGCTTCTAACAGTTTTCTGGAACTGGCTGGTTAAGCAACTGTCCTTGCCTGCTTACAGACCTGGTTCTTCTCTCTCCCAGGGCAGCTGTGTGTTACAACCTGCCTGATAAGATCCCCCTTTCCCGCTCCCTAGGCCACCTCAGTGATGGTTTGGGTCTTTTTTTGAGATTCAAAGGGAGCTCAGAAGGCCAAACTCACTGAAAAGAAACCTCTATCCACCCTTCTTCCTCACAGGGAATGCTCTCTTCCATTCAGTTGGCTGCAGTAAGCAAGGGGTTTTACCAAGTCTATTTGTCTTGGGGATGGGGCATATGTGTCATTTCCAGCCACAGGTGTGAGTAGCTCACGGTTTTCCCTTGGCTTCTTCATCTGTCTTGCTCCCTCCTCGATGATGTGCAATACTTTCCTGTTCTACATATCCCCAAAGCAGCTCCCTTGGGTGGGATTTTGCCCTTTCTCCATTGTTTTTTTGTGAAGGACTTGAGCTCTGCCTAACTACTTCAATGTCATCTTCCCAGAAGTTCGCCCATAATATTCTCTTACACACGTTTTTATTTCTGTGGGGACAATGGTAATGGCCCGCTATTTCATTCTGGTTTTAGTTGTGTCCTCTCTTTTTTCATTGTCAATATACCTAAAGTTTTGTTAAATTATTGATCTTTTCTAAGCCAAGTTTTGATTTTGTTGATTCTCTATATTCTTTTTTATTCTCTTTTTTATTTATCTCCGATATAGTCTATGTTGTTTCTTTCCTTCTGCTTTTTTGTGTTTATTTTGCTGTTAATCTTCATCCTACAGGCTTTTGATTAGGTCTGTTATTTAGGATCTTTCTTCTTTTAAAAGTAAACATTTAAAATTATAAAATTTTCTCTCAACACTGCCTTTGGCTCATCACAAAATGTTTTCATTTCATTCATTTCAGCATATTTCCTAATTTCCCTTACAATATTGGCTATTTTAGAGTATCAATATTTAATTTGTGCCATTTTCATTTCTCTCTCCATTATAGATTTCTAGCTTCATTCAATTTTGATTGGAGAAGACACATTGTGTGTGTGTGTATGTGTGTGTATATATATATATATGTATATTTATATATTATATAAAATTTGTTTTGTGTTATAACATATGAGCTATCCTGGAAAATGATGTACAAGGGTTTAGAGGTTGAAATATGTAATTAAAAGCTTTCATAATTCTCTATAGCCTGACTCTATGTAGGCTAGACTTTGAAATATAGGTAGAATTTAGACAAGTAGAAGGTTTCATAAAGAGGTAATAATAACAAAATTTGAGAGATGGTGTGTGGTTTTAAGTAGCTTCCTGGGTATTTGTCAATGGCTAGAAATGTATTTTTATATTGCATCCCTATGCTACTAGCTATTTAACTGACACTGTGCTACCTTCCCTCATCCTCAGTTATCCCACTTGCATTAATGCCAACTCATATGGCATTTGAACAGATTTATTGGAGATGATGTCATGAAAGTTTCTAATAAAGTGAAGCTGGTCAACACATGTTAATTTCTTTCTGTAACAGATTAAAAGTGTATGTGGACTAATTAAGAATGTTTATGTGGGAGGTTGTGGGAGGTGTGGGAGATGGGACATATGAAAATCCCTATATTTTTTGTGTTACATTTATGTAATCTAAGTACATTTTTAAAAAATTAAAAAAATTAAAAAAAAGTGTATGTGGAGAATGCAGTGCGCAGAGGAATCAAGATGACTGAACTGTATCCTGTAGCAAGAAGTGGGAAATAATTTTGCATTCTTAGGGTATTAATAGTCATATATAATTAAATATTATCTTTTAAAGCTGGTAAAAGTATAATGTCAGATAGATCACAATGTGAGAAGGAGTGCCAGAGTCTATTTTCACAAATTAAAATACATTTTAAAAACTATGAACACAATGTCAGAAGTCAAGACATTAAACAAAAGAAAGTTTTAATAATGTGAGAAGAATCTGAGTCCCTAAAATGTGATTTGCATAAAAGAACACAAAGATGTAAGAGAGCCATCTTATGAAATCCCAAGTAATTGTGAATAATTATATAAAATTGATCCTCAAGCACATAATAGTCAAATAAGGGAAGCTTATGATAAAATTGAGTACACTTTTTTAATGCAAAATTAATATCATACTCACCAGAGAGTTAATATTAGAAGCTATGAAGAAAGTTGAATCAATATAGCTTAAAAAATAAAAAGCTTTTGCTAAATTAAGTGAACACTAGGGAGGATTTAAAGTTTGGAGGAATGAGGACCTCATAAAATCTCACATATATGGAGCTTCAGAACAAGAACAAAGTCTACAGAGATATAATAGGAAGGTCTTCAAAATTTCTATAAAAATGAAAAAGCAAAGTGAAAGAATGTAGAAGAAGACTTAACAAGGATCATGATATATTGATCTCTAAATTGAAATAATTTCAGAGAGTTAGTAGAAGAAAAAAATAAAGAATTCTTAGATCATCTTCAATCATCTTTCCATTAGTACACTACTTCTAAAATTCCATAGGACTTTACCTAGAGTTAACTTAATGTCCTTGTTCCTCAGACAGTAGATAACAGGGTTTAAGGTTGGGCATGTCAAGGAGTAGAACACAGACACCAACAAGTCTAGAGAAGAACGCACATTGGAGACTGGATTTAAATAAGCAACAGCATCAGTTTACAAGGAATTCACTCACAACAATAAGTTGAGGCAGACAGGTGGAAAAGGCATTGATTGGCTCTGCCTGGATGGAATCTTTAACACAGTGGAGAAAATGTACACATAGGAAACTGTAATGGAAGCCACTCATGAAAACACATGACAGAAACCAATGGCCACACTGATGTTAATGGTGGCATGTTCATCAGAACAAGTGAGTTTTAGTGGGGTGGGAACATCACAGAAGAACTGATGTATCTTTTTAGAGCCACAGAAAGTCAGAGAGAATCTCCCATCTGAGTAAAAGATTCCCAAAACCCCTCCCTTTAGCCAAGACAAAGCCATCATCTGGACATAGACCCCTTTGGTCATGACAGCCCCATAGTGCAGACGGCAGCAGATGGCAACATAGCAGTCATAGGATATCACAGTGATGATGCCAGCCTCAGACCCTGCCAAGAGTACCAGCAAGAAGATCTGCAACACACAGGCCAGGAAAGAGATGGAAGCAATGAAGGTGATGGAGTTGAAGATGGATTTGAGGACTATGGCAGAAATGAAACACAGATCTAAGAATGACAAGTGCCTGAGGAGAATGTTCATTTGTGTGTGGAGGTGTTGTTCAAGAATTGTGAGGAGGATGTTAAGAAAATTCTCCAACATTGCCACTGTATAGATCAGTAAGAACGGTGCGGCTAGTAGCCTCAAAAGCTTCCAATTCTCAGTAAATCTTGTTAGCAAGAATTCTGCCATTATTGTGTTATTTGTCATGCTTTTAAGTAATGTCACAAAGAGTAAAGGAAATAGGATTATATTAATGTATGTCTGCTTCTTTGTTTTTTTGAAGCATGTTTATTTTGAAGAAGCATCACGGTTTAGATAAAATATTTTAGAAAACAATATATGCATATTTCCAGTCTCCTCAAGTGTAAAATATTTATTATGGGCATAAAAGTCTACTATATCTGAGCTTAAATGTATTGTGAAAGAAGAAAATATCTCCACTTCTCTTCCTAATTACTACAAATAACTTCTGAGTCATTTTTTTCCCATTGGAATTTTCAATACTGACTATGAAATCATAATTGTAACAAAGTGTACCTTTTATTCATAAATATTATCTTAGTTAATGAAAGTTTTGCTGTGGATTAGAAGTCATGGATTAATTTTCTGCTTGCAGCATAATACAATCTAATTATGTTTACTCTAATTTATTATTCACTTTTCTTTTGTGTGGCATTCAAATTGTTTCCCTTTTTCATGAAAATTTCACTTATTTGATGAAAATTTCAAACAATTCTAGTTATTTGGATAAATTGATTTTTGAATTACATTGCATCATTTTTCATGAAAAGAGCAATACCTGACACTATAAGCCAGATATTGAAGATAATGTCCTTGGAAGGGCTTAATTGACAGCAAGAACCAACAAATTATGTAACTTCTGACACATCCTTGTCCATGAGCCTATCACTGCTGTGTTATTTCTCTTCTCTCCATCACTTTTGTTTATACTCCAAACCATGATGCCACAGTTTCTTTTGAAAGCTAAATGGAGTAGTAATTTATAAACATCTCTTAGTTACACTCTTCAACCTATGGGAATTTTTTTCATTAATTTTAATTTGTCACTTAATTTAGTACTCTAAGACCTATCAAAAGTGTTTCTACAACAGAAACAAAAGCAGTAAATATTCATTTTCCATTTAAGGGAGAGTTAGATTTTGATCTAATTTTGTGCCTACATTGACACTCCCCTGCCCATCTGGAACTATAGATGTAGTCTATCTATAGATCCTTTCTATAGTTTCTGTACCTTCCAAAGTAATGGTATTTCAACTAGTGGTAAGTTCTATCAATATGAAATTGGTCTCTTAGACTGTAAAATTGAGAAATGGAAACCAAAACATGCACATATGATCTGACCAATGTAGTTTTACCCTCACATTCTTGATATAACCATAAAAACAATATTCATGTTAATATATGAAAACCATACCTACTGGTTTCACAAAAAATATAATTCTAAACAATTTTAATATATCTTTAATATTATGATGAGTTAATAATGCGGTTCTATTTGGAGTAGGCTAAATTTATAAAATAAAAAAATAAAAATTAGAAAATTGTTTCCATTTTCATTGTATAGAAAGAGTGGCTTGAAGCCACCCAAACCTAAGCAATTAGTGTAATAAAGGGAAAATAGATTTCATGAAATATAAGTGGAGCTGCAACTCCTACCCTACAGCTCAATGGACTCATCCAAGTCACCTGGTGAGGAGACAACGATGGGAAATGGCCATCCCAGGGAATGGAGAGGGCCTGCATCTGCAGGCAGGATCATCCCACCCACCATATCCATGGGATATAAGCCCTCTCTCACTTGGAGTTGGAGTGGACATCACCATCCCAGTCGCCTCTGGATTTGGGGAAGAACTATGGACTAGAGTGGACTTGATGGTATTCTCTTGCTCACATATGGTGATTCTTGCAATGCAAGAAATTATAACAATGAGGTGGAGCCAGTGGCCACTTGACAGTTTTTTGGGTAGGGAGGGGATGAGCAGTTGAAATACAGGGGTTTCTTTGGGAGTTGGAGGTTGTCCTGAGTACTGTTGTGGCAATGGATGTAGGCCATTTTAAATCAGCACACACCACTCAGAACTGAGTGGGAGAGAGTGTGGTCTATAGTGTGAACTGTGGTCTGTGGTTGGTGGCAAGGCTCCAGGAGGTGTAAGTTCATTGAGGTTGGTGGGCCACACTATGGGAGATGTTTGTGTTGGATGTGGTGGGAGGTGTGGGAGGTGGGCAACATGGGAATCCGAGTGGGTTCCGTATAATATTTTAGGTAATCTAAGCACCTCTTAAAATATATGTATATATATATATAAAAAATAACATTTTTGTAAGCAAATACACATATATGCATATATATTTATATATCATTTTACAAATGTTAAAAAAAAAAATAAAGGGAAAATAAATTGTCACATTTTAATGGAAAAATATATGCATATAAAAATCAAATAATTTGATATATTTAAAAGGCAATGTGGTGGGAGGTGTGGGAGGTGGGCAACATGGGAATCCCAGTGGGTTCCGTGTAATATTTTAGGTAATCTAAGCACCTCTTAAAATATATGTATATATATATATATAAATAACATTTTTGTAAGCAAATACACATATATGCATATATATTTATATATCATTTTGCAAATGTTTGTATGTATTGTGAGAATTTTAATTTTTACCCATAATAAAAAAAAAAGAAAAAAAAAAAAAAAGGCAATGTGAAAGTTTGCCTCACTGCCATGGAATTTAGACAGGGAGATCTTCTGACATGAACACATACAAAAATAAAACCCTGTTTTTTAAGAGCCTGATTTCATACTTTATTTGCAATAGTTTAGGACTAATAGTAGTGAATTGAATAAATGGCAGGGAAAAGAGGGTCTCACAGAAAAAAAATAGTTCTTTTAACAATGAGACATATTTTAAATTAAAAGCAGAGAAGAGAGAGCTTCAAGGAAAAGAGGGTGAGAAATAGCATCATGTCTGCGGATAATGTCCTGAAGTGACTGAGAAAATAGTCTTAACTCTGTGCATTAGAACAGCATTGCTGGATTTTAAGGGAGAAAGTTGAATAGAGTAACAGGAATATAAGCTGGGTGTAATGAGGTTAAGAGTTAAATAGGGAAGCGGCTGTGGCTCAATCAGTAGGGCTCCCGTTTACCATATGGGAGGCCCCAGGTTCGGTTCCCGGGCCCTCCTGGTGAAGGCAAGCCCGCCCGCACGGGCGTGGTTAGCTGACCCAGCGAGCACAAGCAGCAAGGGGGGGATAAATGAATAAATAAATAAAATCTTAAAAAAAAAAAAAAACAAGAGTTAAATAAAACATTAAATATAATTTTTCCATATATGCTAATGACTGAAATCTAGGGTAAAGAGTTAATTATTATGGGATCAATGATGCAGTACCATTATTTTTCTTAAGCATACAATTTAATGTATGCATATATTTTAAGAAATATATAAATATATATATCCATATATATATTCATATATATATATTTGGATTAAATCTTATTTCAATTAAATTACATGAAATACATGTATGACAGCATTAGTAAAAACTCTGTATGTTTCGCTTCTAAAAATGGCAAAAAAACACATGAAGAAATGCTCAACATCTCTCATGATTAGGGAAATGCAGATCAAAACTACAATGAGATATCATTTCACACGTATCAGAATGGCCACTATTAAAAAGACGGAGAACTACAAGTGTTGGAGAGGATGTGGAGAGATAGGAACACTTCTTCACTGTTGGTGGGAATGCAGGATGGTACAACCACTATGGAGGACTGTTTGGCATTTCCTAAAGAAGTTGAATTATAGACTTGCCACGTGACCCTGCAATACCACTACTGGGTATATACCCAGAAGAACTGAGAGCAGTGACACGAACAGACATCTGCACACCAATGTTCATAACCACATTATTCATTATTGCCAAAAGTTGGAAACAACCCAGGTGTCCATCAACAGATGAATGGATAAACAAACTGTGGTCTATTCACACAATGGAATATTATGCAGCTGTAAGAAGAAATGAAGTCATAAAGCATATGGCAACATGGATGAATCTGGAGGACATTATGTTGAGTGAAGCAAGCCAGACACAAAAGGACAAATACTATATGAATGCATTACTATGAACCAAATATATTGTGTAATATATTGTTTGATTCACACACACAAAAAAAAAACAAAAAAACAAACAAAAAACAAAACAACAAAAAAATTTACATGTATCCATTACATTTAATTGAGAAATGTATATATTTATTCATCTGTGTTTACTTTTTAGTTTTTTATTGCTTATGTTTTCAATTATTAAATGTACAAAATAAAGTTAAAAAAAATAAAAAAAACAGTAACAGAAAAGCTTTTATTGATTGATTGACTGAAACAATTGTCCAGAGCAATTCCACATAATTAAATTAATTAAGTAACAGTAAACAAGGCTTGTACCCATTGGCCTTCTAAAACTTGTGAAATGTTTACAATGATGCAAGTGCCCTAAAAACAACGTGAGTCTGAAAGGCTTTTAAAGATTGGATGGGTCAGGATTTTGTATTTTTTCCAATATTTCTATATCAGATAATAAGAGGTAGAGGGAGAAATATAGAGAAAGGAGATTGGTTACCTGAAGTCTTCACAGTTACTGAGAATGTCACCATTGTTAACAGGGTCAAAGGAACAGAATTTTTAGTAAAAGACTGATAAGAATGCTTTTTCAAAAATTTTTAGTTTTCAAAGTAATTTTATGGGAAAAGGAAGTAAAAATGAAAAGACTAAATAACTTGGATTTCTCACTCTTTAAAGTTTTTGTTAAAATAGAAAGTTCTTGTTTTCAAGTTTTATGAAGAGCCAGAGAACACTGCAATTATTTTCCATGTGCCTCCAGATTCCTGTTTCAAGCCCCAACCCCAGCCCTAATTCAAACTCATGAAATTTGGGTTAAGCACATTTATCCTCTGCATAGCAGTATTTGTTTCTTTTGTGTAGTCTCTAAGTTCCAGACTATGATGAAAAATGTCCTTGATATCCTGTATCTCAGGCCATTATTTTCCAAAGAAGCAGCAAGGATTTTAAATCAATTACAAATGGAGCTTTGAAAATGAGATTTTATTCTCCTAGGAGGTCACACTTTTAATTGTAAGTTTCATTTCTCAGACTGTAATGCCTCAGAGACAATGACCTTAAGATCCATTTCAGATTCAAGAGCTGATGCCACTGACTTTTCCTCAGGAGAGAGAAAGGAGATCTCAGGAGGTCTCATTAGAAAGAATAAAGCCATCAGCCATTCTTTAATTACTTCTTACATGTATGTGATTGTTGTATTCCTAAACATTTATTTGCTTCTAAATAATCTAACACTTTAAACTTAGATCTACATCTACATAATCTTTAAATTAAGCATAATAATCCCAGTTTGATATCGAAAGGGAGACTAAGAGATATAATCTTGGGTTTGGAATCTAGAACATGGATTTTGTTTCAGTCCTTGAGCCATTGACCTTGCATGTACTCACTCTCTGGATTTAAGCCAGCTGTTTTGAAGATAACTTCCATCAGATTCCCATTAATGACCAGAGGTAGTGTATTAGTCAGCCAAAGGAATGCTGAGGCAAAATACCAGAAATCTATTGGCTTTAATAAAGGGTTTTTATTTAGGGTAAAAACTTGCAGTTACAAGGTCCTAAAGATTCCAACTCAAGGCTAAGAGGTATTTCCTCACCCAAAGTCCGTTACCACATGTTTAAGCAAGGTGGCAGGTGACACCTGTGAGGGTTCAGCATCCTCTTCCCTCTTAAGGCTCTGTGGGTCCAGCTTCTTCCAATCTCAGCTGCAGGCTGGCATAGTGCTCACCTCTCTTCCTGGGGCTTGTTTCTTGCCGGGCTCAGCTGCTCTGGTCTCTTCAAAAGGTCAGCTGTAAAAACTATCAGGTGAATGGGTCATTGCTCTTCCTGGGGCCTCTGCAGGGTCTATGGAGCTGTCTCTCTCCCTCTGTGTATCTTCACTGTGTGTCTACCTCCGTGTTCTTGATTGAGTGTTGATTATATAGCCCACCAAGGGGGCATGGACTCAACTCTGCATGCCCTGAGGATGTGGTCGAATCAAAGCCCTAATTTTGATTTAATAAAGTAAAAGTGAAACCTCTGAATTTAATACAATTAAATGGGTGTCATACCTAAGGGAACAGATCAGTTTAGAATCAATATCTCTTTTTGGAATTCATAAATAATATTAAACTGCCACATCTTCTAAGTAATCTACCTAAAGAGTCTGTATCTTACCAGAATTAGTTTTTTTGCTTTATATTGACTTTATTATGGCCTTAATTATCTATTGAGGGAAAAAAAAAGGTTTCTAAGGGTTTTTCTTGTGTTGTTTATGGCAAAATTACACAAAAGGTATAGTTCACAGAAATCACCTCACCCTCCACACCCAGTTTTTTCTATTATTAATTTTGTGCATTGGTATGGTGTATTTGTTGTAAGTGATGAAGCACTAATGATACATTACTATTATTAATAATTTTATAATTTCTATTACTATTCACCCCTTATTTATACAGTTATACAGGTTTTGACAAAGATATAATGTAATATTTTCACCATTACTTTATCATACAGAAAATTTTACTGCCCTTAAAATGCCCTGTGTTCCAACAATTCATCCTAATGCAATACTACTGAACTCTCAACAACCACTGATCTTTCAGTGTCTCTATAGTTTTGTCCTTTCCAGAATGTCATATAGTTGGAATCAAACAATATGTGACCTTTTCAGATTGGCTTCTTTCACATAGACATAGGTATTTATGTTTCCTCCATGTATTTTCATAGCTTGATAAAACAGTTTTTATTTACTGCTGAATAATATGAAATTGTATGGCTATACCACAGTTTTTAATGCATTCACACATAATATGGTATCTTGGTTGCTTAAAAACTTTGGCAATTATGATTAAAGCTGCTATCAACACTTGTGAAAATTTTGTATGGACATATCCTCTCACTCATTTGAATAAATATCTAGTAGCACAATTGCTGGATTGCATGGAAAACCTATGTTGAGCTTTGTAAGAAACTGCCAGACTGTCCTCCAAAATGGCTGTTTCACAGCAATGAATGAGTGGAACTATTGCTTCATATCCTTAGCAGCATTTGGGGTTGACAATATTTTGGATTTTAGCCATTCTAATAGGTGTGTATGGTGTCATTTTTCTATTAATTTCCAATTATCTAAGATATGTGATGTTGATATTTCTGTATGCTAATTTTTCTTCTGAGTATTTTCTTCGGAGAGGTAGCTGTTCAGAACATTTGTCCATGTTGTAATTGGGTTGATTGGTTTCCTATTGTTGAATTTTAAGTGTTCCTTATTATTAAGGATATAAGAACTTTATCAGATATGTATTCTGCAAGTATTTTCTCACAGTCTATGGCTGGCCTTTTCATTATATTAACAGAGATTTTCACAAAGCAAGTGTTTTTTTATAATTTTAATCAAGTCCAACTTATCATTTTTTCATAAATTATACTTTGTTGTTGTATCTATAAATTCATCACCAAACTTAAGGTCACCAATAATTTTTCCTACATTATTTTCTAGAAGTTTTATAGCTATGCATTTTACATTAGGTCCATGATCCATTTTGTGCTAATTTTTGTGAAAGATGTAGGGCCAGTTTCTAGACTAATCACTTTTTATGTGTATGTCCAGTTGTTCCCACACCATTTATTGGGAAGATTATCATTTTTCCATTGGATTGCTATGTTCCTTTATTAAATCTATATTTACTATACTTAAGTGAGTCTATTTCTGGGCAGATCTATTTGTCTATTCTTTCACCAACACCACCCTATTTTGATCACAAACTTTATTGTAAGTTTTGAAGTTGTGTAGTGTCAGTCCTCGACCCTAAGTTTTCTTCGTTAGCATTATGTTTTTTTTTCATCCTTGTCACCATTTTTTTTTGTCATTTGGATTGAGTAGGTGAATAGGTATTCTTTCTCAGTCAAATGAAACCTTTTTTTTACTTTGATAATTTTAATTAATTAAATTATTTATTTTATAAAAGCACCTTTAGATTACATAAATGTTACATCAAAAATAAAGAGGATTCCTGTATAACCCCACTCTCTAGCACAATTTTCCCAATTAACAACATCTTTCATTAACATAAATTGTTACAATTGATGTACACATATTGAAGCATTGATATGAATCATGGTTTATAGTTTACATTGTGGTTTACACTTTGCGCCACTCCATTTTATAGGTTTTGAAAAAAAATGTGTAATGCCCTGTATCTGTCATTGCAAAGCCATGCAGAACAATTTCAATGTCCCAAAATGCCCCATGTTACACTGATTCTTCCTTCTCCATCCATTCAGAACATCTGGTGACTACTGCCTTTATATCAATATTACAATATTTCCAGTTCTAGAATAATAATAGTATCTACTTTAGTCCATAGTTCCATTCCTCTCTTATGTTTGTTCATTCCTCAGTCTTGAGGATTTTGAGATTGTGGTGCCCACTCTGCTTCCAATTGAGATGAGTCTTAGATCCCATGTGACAGATGGATAGAATTGTCTTGCTTGCAGATTTAGATACATTCTATTTCTTGTGGATGTGCATTATCCATCAACATTCTTTTATTAATTGCCCTGGGTTAGTCAAATGATAGGTAGAGTAGGTGTTGGCTGCAAATCTGCTAAATTAAAGGCTCAACCAGCATATGAAAAGCCAAAAGATTTATGTCTCTGGGACACATAATTAATGGGTATAGTGCTAAACATAGGTTCAAATAAAAGTGGCATAAGAGGCACGTGTAGGGAAATTATAACTGAGTCTAATACCAAAACAATGGGAGCATAGCTTATCATAATGTTGCAAGGTAAAGTCCACTGACAGTGTGCTGAATTACTGGGATTTTCGTCTTGCCTATAGTGTCTAGATGTCTCTAGTGCCCTCAGGAGTCCTCCTGCTTGATGCACTGCTTACTGTGGCAATCAGTGAGATCTTCCTGAGATGTGCATAAGCATAACCACTGGATTGACCTCTTGACTCACTTTGAAATCTCTTTGCCAAAGAAACTTAATTGTATTTAATATGTTCCCCTTTTGGTCTAGGTCTTTTTCAAAATGCATTGTTAGTTGGTGCTTCGTAATAATCCCTCAATGCCAGGGAGGCTAATCCAAAGGTGACATGTCCCATTCCAGTGGGAAGATCGTGATTTTTTATGCTGAGTTTGGCTTAGAGAGGCCACATTTGAGCAACAAGGAGGGTTTCAGGAGATAATTTTTAGGCAATATCTAATACTGGGCTAAGTTTCAATTCCACAAGAATGAGTTTCATAAATACAAGAGTCAATATCAAGGGACTAGAGCATTGGTCTGCCCTCCTTCACTAGGCACTGCCCATGTAATCAAGGGATTCTTGCCACTTTAATAGGGAATTCCCCAGGATGGGAATTCAATATTCCTTTGTTTATTAAGTGGATCTCCATCCACCATAACAATATCCCATGACCACTAGAACACATTCATATTCCATAGAAACGTGCCCACATCTCCATAGCTCCCCCTACCACTGACATCCCACACAAGTGATCTTCCCCCGCCACAGTTGTGACCCTTCTACAATCCAAAACCTCCTCAGAAACAAATAAAAATAAATAAATAAATGAAAAGATAAAATGTTTATTTTTTAATAACAGACAAAATTAAAATACAAAAGAAAAAACTTGCATTGTGTCTTTCATCAACATAAAATCTGTTTTATTTACAGTGACAATTCTTTCTATATGTCCCCCAGTGTCTTATTTTTTTCACTTTATTTTCAAAGAAGCTTTAGGTTACAGAAAAGTCATATTGCAAATGTAGATGATTCTCATATAACTCACCACCTCCACCTCTCACATTTTTCCCAATTAATAGCATCTTACATGACTTCATGACCACTTGAGCATATTCATATGCCATAGAGGCATGCCCTACCAACACATCCCCCATCACTGACACCATGGACCAATTATCTTTCCCTACAGTTGTGAATCTTTTGTAATTCATATTCTCCCCCAAAAAAAGCCAAAAAATCAATAAGTAAAAATAATAAGAAAATAATAACAGATAAAATACAAAAATTAAAAATAAAATAAATTGAATAAAGAATTTCCCAAGTACATGAGCAATGCTTAGCGAAAGAAGACAGACCAGTATCCTAGGCTGTTGATATTGGTGACTGTACTTAGGAAAGTTGTTCTTGTGAAATTGAAACTTAGCCTAGTATTATGTATTGCTTAAAAATTAACTCTTCAAAGCCTCCTTGTTGCTCAAATGTGGTCACTCCCTAAGCCAAGCTCAGCATAAGAACTCATTGCCTTCCCCTGGTATGGGACATGTCTCCCAGGGATTAGGCCCCGGCACAGAGGGATTATTACCAAGTACCAACTAGCGATACATTTGGAAAAATACATTGATTACAAGGGAGAAATATTAAATCCAAATGATTTTCAATGGCTAAGAGATTTCAAAATGTCAAGAAGTCATTCCAGTGGTTATGCTTATGTGTGTCTCAGGAGGATTGCCTGCCACAGTAAACATTGCCTCAAGCAAGGGGGCTCCTGAGGTCTCTAGAGACATCTAGACATTATAGGGAGGGCAGACAAATTTCAGGAATTTGGTACCCTGAACATATGCTCCTCACTGTAAGAGTTAGGCTCATTTATAATTTCCCTACCTGTGGCTCTTCTCCATTTATTTGAACCTATATTTAGCACTATACTCATTTTATATGTACCCAAGAGGTTTAAATCATCAGTCTTTCCATATGCCAGTTGAGCCCTGAATATCAGCAGAGTTGCTATTCTCCCGTTCATTGAACATGTCTGGGACAACTAACAAAAGGGTGATGATGGACAAAACCCATATCAAAAAAGAGAGCATCTACAACTGCAAGCAAAACAATTCCATCAATCTTCCCCTCTCAATCAGAAGTAGAATGAGCATCACAATCCCCAAATCCTCAAGATTGAAGAATAAGCAAAACATAAGAGGGTAATGCACCTATGGAGTAAAGTATACATGTTATTACGCTAGCAATGGAAGAACTTGTAACATTGATATAAATGCAGTGACCACCAGAGTTTCTGAGGGGAGGTAGAGGGAATAATTGATTTAACATAGGGTATTTTGGGGACATTTGAATTGTCCTACAGGACATAGCAAAGACAGATACAGGACATTATATATTTGTCAAAACCTATAAAATTGTGCAGTGCAAAGCATAAACTATAATGTAAATTATATACCATGGTTATATTCCGCCATTTATCAGAACTTGTTTTTCAGCTCTACAAGCTTTTTTGTAGATTTTTAGGGGCTTTCAGGTATAGGATCATGTCATCTGTAAATAGTAAAATTTTTACTTCTTTCTTTTGAATTTGGATGAATTTTATTTATTTTTATTGGTTAAGTGCTCAAGCAAGAACGTTTAACAATGTTAAACAAGAGTAGTGACAGTGGACATACTTCATTGTTCTTTATTTTGAAGAGAAGGACTTTTAACATTTCATGATTGAATATTATGTTGGCTGTGCATTTTTCATACACAGCCTTTATCTTGTTGATGAAGTTTCCTTCTATTCCTATGTTTTGAAGTGTTTTTATCACAAAAGGATACTGTTATGTCAAACACTTTTTCTGCATCAATAGAGATGATCATGTGATTATTTTCTTACAAGCTGTTAATTCAGTGTATTATATAGATTGATTTTCTTATGTTGAACCATCCTTGCATACCATGGATGAAACCCACTTGATCATCGTGTATAAATCATTTGATACGTTTTTGAATATGATTAGTATATATTTTGTTGAGTTTAGCTTTCTGGTCCATTAGAGAGATGGGTCTGTAGTTCTCTTTTCTTTTGGTGTTTTTGTATAGCTTTGGTATTAGGGTGAATTTGGCATCATAGACTGAGTTAGGTAATATTACCTCCAATTCTATTTTTTGGAAGATTTTAGCAGGATTAATGTTAGTTCTTTCTGGATTGATTGGTAGAATTCACCTGTAAATTACCTGGTCTTGGCCTTTTCTTAATTTGGAGGATTTTGATGACTAATTCAATCTCATTATTTGTGACTGGTCTCTTGAGTTCATGATTTTTTTTCTTTCATCAATGTAGTCTGCTTGTGTGTTCTAGAAATTTGTCCATTTAATCTGTTATCCATCTAATTGGCATACAATTTTCAAAGAATACTCTTCTGATAGTCTTTACTTCTGTAGGATTAGTAGTGATATCCCCTCTCTCATATTTCACTTTTGCATCTTCTCTTTCTTTTTTTCTTTGTTAATCTAGCCAATTATTTGTCCATTTTATTAATCTTCTCAAATAACTAGGCTTTGGTTTTGTTAAAAATTTCTAGTGTTTTTTTTTTTATTATTCTCAATTTCATTTAGTTCTGCTCAAATCTTTGTTATTTCCTTCTTTCTGCTAGTTCTGGGATTAGTTTGTTGTTCATTTTCTAGTTCCTTTAAGTGTGCAGTTAGATCATTCATTTTAGCTCTTTCCTCTTTTTTATTATAAGAATTTATGGCTATAGATTCTCTTATGAGCACTGCTTTTGTTGCCTCCCATAAGTTTTGATATGTTGTGTTCTCATTTTCATTCATTTTAAGGTAGTTATTTATTTCTTTTGCAATTTCCTTCTTGGTCCACAGATTGTCTAAGAGTGTTTTGACTTCTATATCTTTCTGCCTATTCTGGTTCTCTGCCATTTATTAATTTCCAGCTTCACCCCATTGTGGTCAGAGAAATTACTTTGTATAATTTCAATCTTTCTAAATTCAGTGAGACTTGTTCTGTGACCTAGCAAGTGGTCTATCCTGGAAAATGATCCATGTATGCTCAAGAAGAATGCATATTCTGCTGTATTTTGGTGTAATGTTATGTATCTATTATGTTTAGATTCTGTAATATATTATTCAAGGTCTCAGTTAATTTCCTGACCCTCTGTCAAGATGTTCTGTCTAAAGGTGATAATTGTGTATGGAATTCCCCTGCTATATTTGTAGAGGTATCAGTTTCTCCACTTTGTATTTCCAATGTCTGCTCATGTATTTTGGTGGACCCTGTTTATGTGCATAAATGTTTATGATTATTCCTTATTTATGATAGAGTATTCCTTTTATTAGTATATAGTGCCTTCTTTGTCTCTTATAAAAGTTTTGCATTTAATGTCTATTTTGTCTGATATTAGTGTAGCTATTCCTATTCTGTTTATTTTTATGTGTAAAATCATTTTCCAACCATTCACTTGCAATGTCCTTGTATCTCTAGCTCTAACATGACTTTCTTTTTGGCAACATATAGATTAGTTGTCGTTCCTTATTCATTCTGCCAATCTATGTACATTGGGGAGTTTAATCCAAAAGCATTCAATGTTATTACTGTCAAAGCAGTACTTACATTAGTCATGTTTTTCCTTTTGATTTATAGATGTCATATATTGTTTTCAATTCTCTTTTTATCTTTTTAGTTATTCTTACTAATAATCTTACTTTCTATTCTCTCTTCCAACCCTCTCTCTCCAGTTTATTTTTTTCCTTTCCACCTGCAGAATTTCCTTTATTATTTCTTTTAGGGCAGGATTCTTATTGATAAACCCTCTTAATTTCTGTTTTTCTATGAATATTTTGAACACTCCCTAATTTTTGAATGCCAGCTTTGCCGGATGCAGAATTCTTGATTGACAGTTATTTATTTTTCTTTTAGCACCTTAACTATGTCATACCACTGCCTTCTCACCTCCATTGTTGCAGATGAGAAATCAGTGCATAATCCTATCGAACATCCCTTTTGTGCAATGGATCTATTTTCTCATGCTGCTTTCATTATTCTCTCTTTGTCTTGAGCATTTGACAATTTGATAAATATATGTCTCAGAGTGTGTTAAGATTTATACTGTTTGGATTTCACTGCACTTCCTGGACATGTACATCCATGTCACTCAAAAGAATTGGGAAATTTTCAGCCATTATTTCCTCCAACACTCCTTCTCACCTCTTTACTTTCTCTTTTCCCTCTGGGATGCATATAATGCATAATTTGTACATTTCATGTTGTCATTCAATTCTCTGAGTCCCTGCTGAATTTTCTCTCTCTTCTTTTAATCTATGTGTTCTATTATTCGTGTGATTTTAGATGTACTATATTAGACATCACTAATTCTTTCTCTACCTGTTCAAATCTATTGTTATGAGCTTCCAGCAAAATTTTTCATTTCTTGCATTGTGCCATTACTCACTATCAGGTCTCTTATCTTTTTATGTATATTATGATTTCTACTGTAGTTTCCTCCAGTGTCTTCTTAATATCATTAATTTCTTCTTTCACTTCATTAGGTCGATTCATGATATTAGTTTGAACATCCATGATTAGTTGTTCCATGTTATGCATCTCCTTCTGCTTTTTTTGTTTGTTTGTTTGTTCATTAGACTGGGCCATGTCTTCCTTTATCTTAATATGGCTTGTAATTTTTTGCTGATGTCTAGGGATCTGTTTTTCTTGCTGGGCTTATTCAGATGGCTTGCTTCTTTTTCTACTCTAGGGTTTTATTTTGTTTTGCTTTTTGTTAATTTCCTCTTTGACACTTTGTTCCACATATTTTATATTCCTCTAGTTGTCTGTGCCACCTTATATGTTGTGTTTAGTAGAATACATCATCTTTCAAGTATTCTTTTAAAAAATGTTTAACCTGAATCTAACCAAGGCTCAGATCTAACGTGCAGTTTACAGGAAAACAGATGATGGATGTGCAAGATTAATAAGGTTAGTAATGCTATGAAAAACCACTGGAGATATCATGAATGCAGAACATTCTACAAGAGAGTAACCAGAATGATTAAAAAATAAAAACTGAGGGAAAAATGGCCAAGTGAGATTCCTTGATTTAAAAAAATAACATGATAAAATTATATACAGAAAGAACCAGGGAAACCTTGGAGCCAAAAAAAAAAAAATTCATGCATTACCTTATAATATCTTTTGTAATTTGAAATTTCCACCAAGACAGCTGATCCAGATAACCAATCAAACTCTTAGTTCTTTACATTAGATTTGCTGTCAAATAAAGTCCTCCTGCCCTACATCTGCTTATGTAAAACAAACATTTATCTAATCAATTAATCAAGGTAACTTCCTCTTATATCTTAAAAATTAGATACATTTTTTGGAACTTTGAAACAATTTCCATTCTTGCAAGTGATCCAGTCTTGATGTCATGGAAAAATTTTGGTGGGTCCCCAAAAATGTTACTTACAAACACTGCTCTGAATTGCTTTCTAACAAAGGAGATATTACACATTCTAAGAACATTTCAAAATGTAAATATAGGGGAATAGCTCTCATAGGTGACAATATCTGTTTTTGAGGCAATAATTTTTTTAAAAAATTAAGAATTAAAAGGATAGGAGACTATTACAGTATACACTGTGTACATAAATGAGAAATATCAATAATGTGTCAATTCTTAACAGAAGTTATCTTCAATTCAGTGAGATATTATTTCAAAATTTTATCCTTGCTTAATATAGATTTAAGATTTGTTTCTGAAATTCATATGCAAAATTTAAAAGCCAGGATAATAAAATTTAATTTTAAAGAAGAACCAGAAAGTTGATTAAAGGCTCAATATATATCATATGTATGTTATAAACAATAAAAAAATTGTTGTTAAATGATAGCAATTGTGCCAAGGGTAATGAACACAGCTCAGTTATGGATGGGGATGTAAACATAACAAAGGATGGCTCACATAACAGTGGAAAAGGAGGAAATACAAAAGAAAATTTATGCCAGAGAATTAGAATGATATTTGTATATTATTTAGTATATAAACACACACCCTAAAAATACCTCTACTTCCTCCATTCACAAAAATAAAATTCAGATGTATTACAAATTTATATATGGAAATGAAAACAAATGGAAATAGTATTTTATAATAGGCAGAGAAAATTTACTTAAAAAAAAAAACACCCAATAATAATGTCCTGGAGGTGGCAAGAATCCCCTGAGGACAAGGGCAATCATTAGTCAAGAAGACAAATCATTATGCCAGGTTCTTGATATTGACAATTGCGCTTACAAGCCTTTACTTGTGAAATTGAAACTTAGCCTAGTATTATATATTGCCTAAGAGTTGCCTCCTGAAAGCCTCCTTGTTGCTTAAGTGTGGCATATCTCTAAGTCAAACAACATGTAAATGCACTACCTTCCTCCCTGGCATGGGACATGACTCTTGGGTATAAGCCTCCCTGGCACTGAGGGATTATTACCAAGCACCAACTAGAAATGCATCTGGAAAAATACTTTCACCAAAATAGGGAAATGGTAAATACTAATTAGTTTTTATCACTAAGAGATTTGAAAGTGAATCTGAAGATTACGCTTATGCATGTCTCAACAAGATCCAATTGAGTGCCAAAGTAAATAATGCCTCCAATAGTGGACTCCCAAAGGCTCTGGAAATATCCAAACACTATATCAAGGGCAGACAGCTTAGGAACTTGGCACCCTGTCAGTAATCTTTACTTTGGAATCTTTGCTCCACCATGTAACAGAGTTAGATTCATTTATAGATTTCCTACATGTGGCTTTTCTGCCCCTTTTTTTCAACCTACAATAAACACTATACTTGTTAAATATATGTCCCAGAGACTTAAATCTTTGGTCTATCCATCTGCTCTTTGGTCCCTGAATCTCAGCAGAGATCTAACACCTACTCTCCAGTTTATTGGACTCAGCTAGGACAACTAACATGGAGATGATGATGGAGAACACTCATCCCAAAATACAGAGAGTGTCTGCAACTGCAAGCAAGATAGTTCCATCCATCTGTCCAATGGGATCTAAGCCCCTCACAATTAGAAGAAAGTGGGAATCACTATCTCAAAATCCTTCAAGATTGGGTTGTGAACAATGGACTAAAATAGATTAATTATCATTCTGTTATAGAAATTATTATTCTAGTAATGGAAGAAGTTTTCTTATTGATATAAAGGCAATGGCCACCAGAGATTCAGAAGGGAGGGAGAAGGAAGAATAGATGTAATATAGGGGCATTTTTGAGACATTGGAATTGTCCTGCATGACAATACAATGACAAATATAGGCCATTATATATTTTGTCATAACCTACAAAATGACATGGTACAGATTGTAAACTATAGTCTAAACTATAGTCCAGGGTTAGTAGCAATGTTTCAATATGTGTTCATCAATTGTAACAAATGTACCACACTTATGAAGGATGTTTTTTATTGTGGGAAAGTGTGGGAGGAGGAGGGAGTGGGGTATATGGGAATCACCTATATTTTTTATATAGCATTTATGTAATCTAAAGCTTCTTTAAAAATAAAAGTAAATTCATCTCTCTTTCCCATGGGATATAAGCCCCCTCTCAAATAGAATTGGAATGGGTATCACTATCCCAGAAACCTCAAGATTGGGGAAAGAACTATGGACTAGAGTATACTTACTGGTATTCTACTATAGACATATTGTGATTCTAGTAATGGAAGAAATTACAATATTAATATGGAGCCAGTGGCCACTGGAGGCTCTGGGGGCAGGGAGAGGGAAAAACAGCTGTAATATGGGGCTTTTACAGGACTTTGGAATTGTCCTGAATGACATTGCAATGACAGATATAGGCCATTTTATATCATCACAAAACATGCAGAACTGTGTGGGACAGAATGTAGACTACAATGTGAACTATGGTCCATGCTTAGTGGTAAAGCCCCAGGATGTGTTCATTAATTGCAATGAATGTGCCACACTAATGTAGGATGATTATATGGGAGGCTGTGGGAGGTGTAGGGAGTGGGACATATGGAATCCCTATATTTTTTGTGTAACATTTTTGTAATATAAGTATGTGTTAAAAATTTAAAAATTATGATAAAAAATAAGTAAATAAAAATAAATTAATTTAAAAATGTACTAGAGGCAATTATTGGTAAATATGACTGCATAAAATTTTTAAATATTCTATAAGATAAACAAACAATAAATTTATTTGAAAAATAAAGGTCAGTCTCAGAATATACATTCAAAAATACATAACAAATATTCATTCCTCATAATGTATAGGAAGTATAAAAAATATTTTAAAGGGATATCTATCTATTTATCTACCTATATCTTTAATAGAAGGCAAAGTATATGAGTGATTTATGGAAGACATACAAAAGGCAAATAACTGAAATGATAATCAAATCACTACTAACTGGGAAACATCAACATTAAATTCCAAGTTTGATCTCCCTTAACAAAACTTTCAAACACTGACAACATCAAACTTTGAAAAGGATGTGGAAAACAGGAATGACTAGATTTGAAGAGCAAATTGCATTACTCAGAGAAGTTCAGGATGTATACATTCTATGATTAATGCTTTAAGGTATATCCCTTGAGCATCTATTGTCTCTGTCTTCAGGAAGAAGTGGCCACACATCATGAATTGTGATAATGAAAAACTGAAAACAAATTGTCCATTGAAGGGTCAGCTTGGTAAATGGTGATGTTACCATATGAGGTGGTACTGTACAGAGGTTACAAGAAAAGCCCAAGATCTTCATGTGCCTGCAGTGATAAAAGTTCAAATTTTATAAAATATATTGTCATTCACCCAGAAAAATTTAGGAAGTTAAAATTACTGATCTATAAGTGATTGAAGTTGTAAAAAGACATTAATGGAAAATTATTAGGGTAATTAGGCTATAAATATTACCCAAATGGGTGAATTGATGTAATGCTCAAGAGAACAGTCACAGCTCATCTTATCCACCATGACCATGCCATATGCCTGTCTCCAATTTATGCCAATTAGTTTTATAATAACATCTGACAGGTGACCAACTTACCACACTCCTTCCCCAAATAAGTCATTTCCCTAGAATTCCTCTTGAAAAGGTCATAACCAAGCAAATGAACTTCACACTTGAGAAAACACCCATTTACCATTCCTGCTGCAGATTATTCTCATGAATGCACATATGAAGAATAAACTACAGTAAGTGAAATGTCAGCTATTATGCCAGAAAATGGTTCATGTCAGTCATTCCTTAATGGAGAGGGCCCTAGTAAACAGGCAGTCAAATTGTAAAATTGAAAGATAATTTAAAAATTACTCTATAAAAAGATTTTGTATTTATCCAATATCAAAAAAAGAATTTTATAATCTAAATTATTTTTTCATTTATATAATATGCAACTCCTTCATAAATAAGGTATGTAAATTTGTGACACTGAAAATATTTTTAAAAATCATTATAATAAACTTCTATTTGATAGTTTTGGTTGATATCCCAACATTATCCTTATACCTTGACCAAAAAGGGGAACTATTAAATGTAAATCAGATTTTATGGCTAAGTGATTTCAAAGTGAATCAGGAGGTCATTTCACAGGTAACACTTATACATGTATCAGGAGAATCTCAATGTCTGCCCCAGCAAACAGTTCCTCAAGCAGGGGGACTCCTGAGAGCTCTGGAGACATCTAGACACTATAGAGAGGGCAGACAAACCCAGGAATTTGGCACTCTGTCAGTGGACCTTACCTTGGAATGTATGATAACATATTCTCCAATGTATCAGAGTTAGATTCATTTATAATTTTCTTACATGTGGCTCTTATGCCCCTTTTATTTGATTTGATAATTAGCTCTATATCTATTAAATATGTGTGACTGAAAGCCTTAAATCTTCTGGCTGTTTATATGGTGATTGAGCACTGAATCTCCACAGAATTTCAGCCAACACCTTCTCTCCAGCTCATCGGATGCATCCAGGATATCTAACAAAAGGATGATGATGTACAAAGCCCCTTCCCCCCAAAAAAACAGAGAGTATCTACAACTGCAGGCAAGACAGTTCTATCCATTTGTCCCATGGGATCTAAGCTTCTTCTCAATCAGAAGCAGAGTGGGCATCACCATCCACAAATCCTCAAGATTGAGGAATGAACAAACATAAGGGGGAATGCAAAAAAACAACCTATTTAAAAATAAAAAGAGATTTGAATAGACAAATTTCTAAAGAGGAAATGCAAATGGTTAAAAAGCACATGAAAAGATGTTCAATATTATGAGCTGTTAGGGAAATGAAAATCAAAACTACAATGTGATATCATCTTTCACCTATTAAACTGGCCACTATTAAACAAACAGAAAATGATGAGTGTGGGGAGATGATGTAGAGCAATAGGAACTCTCATCCACTGCTGATTGGAATGTGGATTGGAACAGCCAATGTGGAGGATGTTTTGGCAGTTCTTCAGGAAGCTAAGTATAGAATTCCCACATTATCCAGGAATCCTACTGCTAGGAATAAACCTAGAAATATTGAAAGCAGGGTTATGAAGAGATACATGCACACAAATGTTTATTGTGGCATTATTCACAATTGCAAAAAATTGGAAGCATACCAAGTGTTCATCAACACATGAATGGATAAACAAAATGTGGTATATACATACAATGGAATATTACTCAGCTCTAAGAAAGAATGAAGTATTGATACACATGACAACATGGGTGAATCTTGAAGACCTTGTTGGGTGAAATAAGTCAGTTACTAAAAGACAAATGATCTCACTGATATGAATTAAGGATATTGAGCTGACTCACAGTGATAAAGGTTCGAAGATAGGGTACCAGGGATAAAGAGTGAGTAGAGAGTGGTGAGTTGCAGTTCAATCTGTGCAGAATATATGATAAGGTGGATGGGGAGGTTTTGTGGTGGATAGGATTTAAAGTGATGCAGCAATATGAATGGGGTTGACAAACCTGGAATGTGGATGTAAATAAGGTTTGGGGGAATGGGCTATGGATAGAGCTGACTGGAAGGCTGGAGGAAGGAACATATGTACTCTGGAGAGGCTGAGGACTGGGGTTGAGACTATAATTGTAGGAGTGTTCTTTTGGTATCTATGCAGAGTAGAGTTACTGCTGCAGGGTGTCAAGGGTGGGAGTATGTGTGGGAAAGGGTACACCTGGGCATGCCTCTATGGAATATATATGTGTTCATATGGTCATAAGGTGTTACCTCAATGTGTGGAGATGCACACAAGCATAAAAATACTAACTTCTCATTTTGGGGAGTCCTGCTACATTCTATAATATAATGGCAAGAAACTCTAGAGTACATAGGCAGTGGATAATAGCAATACACCAAGCTCTCAATATTAATGCTTGTACTTAACAGCCTTATTCTTGCAAAATGAAACTTAACCTAATAATATCCATTGCTGAAGAGTTGCCTCCTGAAAATCTCCTTGTTAGTCAAATGTGGCCTCTCTCTAAGCTAAACTCAGCACATAATCTTAGTACCTTCCCTCTGGCATGGGACATGACCCCCAGGGATAAGCCACCCTGGCACTGAAGGATTATTACCAAGCACAAACCACTGATTCATTTTGAAAAAGATCATCACCCAAAGAAGAAAAAAAATAAATACAAAAGAGTTTTTACAGCTAAGAGATTTCACAGTGATTCAGAATGACATTCCAGAGATTACACTTATGCATGTCTCTGGAAGATCTCACTAACTGCCACAGTAAACAAAGCTTCAAAAATGGATGCCCCCATGGGCTCTAGAGACATCCTGACATTATAGGCAAGGAACAAAAAACCCTATGAAACCAGAACTCCATTGGTGGGTCTTACCTTGGAATATATGATAACCTATTTCCCCACTGTAACAGGCTCATTTATAATTTCCCTACACAAGATTCTTTTACCCTTTTTATTTGAACCTATAATTTGCAATTAAATATATTTCCCAGATGTGGGAACCCTCTGATCTTCACATCTAAGAAGTAGTTTGGAGTCCTGTTTCTCTGCCCATACAGGGAATTCTCCACTATTTGTTCCTGCCATTAACATTCTTGCCTTGCTCTGTTAATCAGTTATCTTAGACCTTTGCCGCCACCTTATCCCCCACCTAAATACTAATTGTTTCTGTAATCCTGCTTCCTCATTATTCAGTCTGGAATTCTTGTGAAGTTATTTACAACCCTCACATGCCTACCTGAGCCCCTGCATGTACACCATGGTCTTTGGCTGTGTAAAAAAGAGAATAAAAACCGTGTTGTGGAATAATTAGCAACACACTTGGATAGTTAAGCCTCAAGGCTTTACAGAAGCACCTTCTTTTTTCTCTCAAGTGTTACATCAGAACTTGAGCATCCTATAATTTTCTAATTGCTTGACTCTATTAAAATATTTGGACAATTAATTTTTCTGTTTATCTGCTAAAGGGAACTCCTTAAGAGGTTAATCTATTTACTCCAACATCTCAAAAGAGGCATAAAATCTCTAAGGAAAAATTACAATTTACTAAAGAGATAGTCCATGACTTGCGTTAAGATTTAAATACTGGAGAATTTCCCCCATCACCCAAAAGAAAAATACTGACCCACTATTCCCTAAGCCCATGACAAAAAGAAAATTAAAGGGATGCCTTGGCCTGGCAGGTTATTGTAGACCCTGAGTTCCAATTTTTTCCTCATTGGCATCACCTCTTTACAAATTAAATAAAGCCAATTCACATGAACATTTACCTTGAGAGGACTCTCACCACAAGGACCTTAAACAACCTGAAATGGCCAAATTAAGTCCTTTCACCTTGGGGCTACCAAATTATTCAAAGCCATTTAATCTCATTCATGAAAAAATGGGAAAGTTCTTGGCTAATTCAATAACATAGGAGAAAACTAAGGCCTGTTGCCTATTTGATTTTGAAATTAGATGCTGTGGCTGGAGCCTAACCTGTCTGTTTAAAAGCAGTAGTAGTAGGTGCAAAAATACTTCAAGTATCTGCAGAAATAACTCTGGGCAATGATGTATGTTTATAAATCCCTCAGGCTGCCCAAAGCCTCTTTAACTCTTAATTTGCTCAGTAGCTATCCTCCAGCCAATTGACTTCTTATGAAATCCATTTACTCTCATCATCTAATTTTGTTCAAAAAGGATGTGATGGCCTTAACCCTGCTACCTTATTGCCTTTGCTTGAAAGAGATCCTCATAACTATGATCTAACTACATTTCAATCAATGACTCCCCATTCTGACATACAAGAAATACCATTGCATAGCCCTGACATTATTATCGTTGTTGAAGTATCCTACATCTGAAGAATTAAGAGCAAATTTCATGTTGTATATACAGTTACAAGTTAATTTGAAATCATTGAATAAGATAACAACTCAAATGACTCAATTAACATTGGCTCAAAAAGCAGAACTATACACTCTTATTAAAGCTTGTATATAGTCATCTCAAGAAACAGTTAACATTTATGCAATCAATATGCTTTTGAAGTTGTTCATGATTTTGGACTGCTTCAGAAACAGAAGGGGCTTCCATAACTCAACTGGATCTGTTATATAGGACAGACAGCTACTCAGTGACTTACTACCATCTTACTTCCTCATTCAGTTGCTATTACTAAAATTGAGATCATACCAAAAGAACAATATCAGACTACCAAGGAAATGCTCTAGCATATTTTCATTCAGAGACATTTGTAACCAAACTATCTTCAGATGAACTTATTCATTTTTTTCTTTTGAATATGTTAATCCCCAAATTTAATCAACATGCTCTGAGCACATGAGGGTAAAACAAGAAAAGATGCTTATAGCTGAAAAACAAACTTGGATAAATGAAAGATCCAACAAAATAACTTTATTTCCAATAAAAGATAACTATTTTTTAAAAAATATGTTCCTTCTAACTTTTAAGTAGAGTAATTTCAATATAAATCCTCAGTCATTGGGGGAAGAAAAGAACTGCAAGTAAATCTTCAACTGTTTTAAGTACATCCATTTTCATGGTGGTATGGTTATAGAATTTCTGAAACTGTATTATGTGTATTTTAGCATTGTGCAGTGAGCAAATATGCTTATATTGCTGAGATCCAGTTTCCAATATGGAACAATGGAAAAAGGGAAGGCAGGGAAGAACCCAGAAATCATCAGTATGAGCTCATTATATAAATATTGCTAAATAGATTTAGAATCAATGAAATCCCTGGGCAATGTTCAAATCTAGGCCCCATGTTTTATTTTCTAAATATTCATTATGCTTTCTTCACCTTTTTTCATGGATTTTATTCCTCAAGAAAACTTATGCAGTGCTGCTCCAAACTGGCACAAAAATTTAAAACAAAAATATAATGGCTTATATTACATTGAAGGAGATATACACCAACTGATAATTGAGTGACTCTGAGTGTGATTCCTATGTATTATTCAGGCCAAAAATGCTAACCTCATTTAATCATGAGGAAACAATAGAAAATCTAAAATGAGGAAACATACCCTCCAATAACTGTTCTATGTTCTTCAAAACTGCTGGTGCCTTGAAAAATGGAGAGAGACTGAAACTGGTTATAGCAGACAAATGGAACACACCAGCTAAGCATAATACTGAGCCTGCACTGGAAGTGGAAAATGTTTAAAAGGCATTACTGTGCAGCTCCACCGAGATTTCATGCACACCAGGCACATTTGCAAATGTTTGTATGTATTGTGAGAATTTTTATTTTTACCCACAATAAAAATAAATAAAAAATAAATAAATAAATAAAATAAAATAAAATAAAATAAAATAAAGATCCACCAACTTCTCAGTAGCTGTGGATGACTGAGCCCGGAACTGCCATCTCTCCTCCTCTGACAGGGATGAGGACCCCACATAAACTCCCTAATAAAAGCTCATTTACTTGCCAAAAAAAAAAAAAGGCATTACTGTGTGCATGAAATCTCGGTGGAGCTGCAACTCCTACGCTACAGCTCAATGGACTCATCCAAGTCACCTGGTGAGGAGACAACGATGGGCAATGGCCATCCCAGGGAATGGAGAGGGCCAGCATCGGCAGGCAGGATCATCCCACCCACCATATCCATGGGATATAAGCCCTCTCTCACTTGGAGTTGGAGTGGACATCACCATCCCAGTCCCCTCAGGATTGGGGGAAGAACTATGGACTACAGTGGACTTGATGGTATTCTCTTGTTCACATATGGTGATTCTAGCAATGCAAGAAATTATAACAATGAGGTGGAGCCAGTGGCCACTTGATACTTTTGGGGTAGGGAGGGGATGAGCAGTTGAAATACAGGGGCTTCTTTGGGAGTTGGAGGTTGTCCTGAGTACTGTTGTGTCAACGGATGTAGGCCATTTTAAATCAGCACACACCACTCAGAACTGAGTGGAAGAGAGTGTGGTCTACAGTGTGAACTGTGGTCTATGGTTGGTGGCAAGGCTCCAGGATGTGTAAGTTCATTGAGGGTGGTGGGCCACACTTGTGGGAGATGTTTGTGTGGGATGTGGTGGGAGGTGTGGGAGGTGGGCAACATGGGAATCCCAGTGGGTTCCGTGTAATATTTTAGGTAATCTAAGCACCTCTTAAAATATATGTATATATATATATATAAATAACATTTTTGTAAGCAAATACACATATATGCATATATATTTATATATCATTTTGCAAATGTTTGTATGTATTGTGAGAATTTTGATTTTTACCCACAATAAAAATAAATTAAAAAAAAAAAAAGGCATTACTGGTACAACTTTTTTAAAAAAATGGACTATGTGAATAAAAATAGCAGAAATAATTTTATCAATATACTATTTCCCAATTGTGATCCTGACTTATGTTAATATATTAAAAATTAAGTAATCAAGTAAAGGTTATTTGAGAAATTTTTTTCTTTAAATAACCTTTAAACTTTTCTGTAAGCTTGTAATTATATCAAAAATTTAAAAAAGTATATCAGTGTAAAAATATCAAAGATCAAGCATGTACAATATGTAATGATTGAAAATTATATTTTGTCATAATTAATATCATGTCCACATGCTCATAATTTAATGTGAGTCCATGTATATGTGTGTTCCTCCTCAGAGCAGTGGATAAGGCTCTCTTCCTAGACTTTCTGATTCCCTTGGGAAATATGTTAAAATAAATGAATACGTTGAACTAGATTGGCTGAAATGATGAGATTCTAACATTATGAGTCAAATATCTTCAATACCTGGAAAATGAATTATGCTGCAGCACATCAATATAAGGAAGTGATTTTCTCATAGGGAGTTTTCAGGAACATGACCTAAACAACATTCTTTATTCCCAAAACTTCACCTTCACTTCTTACATAAATATTTTGTTTTAATCACTGGAAGTCTGATAGATAAACATTGGGGGATGAAACTCAGATAACAGGTGTTATTTTGACTCTCAGGGGGACAAAATCTTAAGATGAAAGTATTCTGTTTTATAGGGAAAAGCATTGAGCTTTTAAGTTTAAATGGTTACTTTTAAGTCATAGCTAGAAACATAGGTGGTGTTAAATTAAGGAATTTTTTACATTTTTTGGAGTAATTAAGAAGACATATTAAAAGAGGGTCAATAAAAATAATAATAATATTTTCACTTCTTTTATTATTATTATTATTATTATTATTATTATTATTATTATTATTATATGATTTTGTTCTGGGGAGGTTTTGGAGTATAGAACAGTTCCAAGTGCAGGAGGGGAGGATTACTGCTGTGGAGTGTCAGTGGTGGGGGTATGTGTGGGGAGGGGTGTACCCGTGTTATGTCTCTATTGAATATGAATGTGTTCAAGTGGTCATGGGCTGTTGTCTTGGAGGGTGGAGACCCATACAATAACCAAAAGAATATTGATTACCCATCCATGGGAGTCCTGCTACATTCTCTACTTAAGTGGCAAGAATCACTAGAGTACATGGGCAGTGCCTATAGAAGGAGGAAAGACCATTATGCCAGGCCCTTGATATCGATGGTTGCAATTATGAACCTTTTCTTATGAACTTGAAACTTAACCTAATAATATATATTGCTTAAGAGTTACCTCCTGAAAGCCTCCTTGTTGCTTAAATGTGGCCTTTCTCTAAGGCAATCTTAGCCTATAAACTGTGTTCCCCCAGTGTGGGACATTACTCTTAGAGATGAGCCTCTCTGGTACTGAGAGATTATTAACAAGTGCCAATTAGTGTTGCATTTGGAAGAAGACCTTGACCAAAAGGGGAAATATTAAATAAAAAAGAGGTTTTAAGGTTAGTTTATGTGATAGGAATTCGGGAGGTCATTCCAGAGGTTACATTTATGCATGTCTAAGGCAGATCTGACTAGCTGCCACAGTAAACAAAGCCTCAAACAGGGGTGCTCCCATGGGCTCCAGAGACATCCTGACACTATAGGCAAGGAACACAACTCTACAAAATCTGCACCCCATCAATAGGCCTTACCTTGGAATATATGATTACCTCTTTCCCCACTGTAAAAGATCTAGGCTCATTTATAATTTCCCTGCACAAGATTCTTCTACCCCTTTTACTTGAACTAATAATTAAATTAGCACTAAACCTGGTAAATATATGAGCCAGAGACTTAAGTCTTTGGTCTGTTCAAATCCTGGTTGAGCCCTGAATTTCAGAAGAGTTGAAGCCAAACCCTTATTCTTTAATTCATCAGACTTGCACAGGACAAGTAACAAGATGACGATGATGGACAACACAAATTCCCAAAGGAAAGAGTATCTACAAGTTCAAGCAAAACATTTCCTTCTTTCTGGTCTATAAGGGGCAAGCCTCCTCTCAATACGAAGCAGTGCAGGCATCACTATCCCAAAATCCTCAAGATTGAGGAATGAATAACATTAGGGGGTATGCAACCACTGACCAAAGTAGACTTAATATTCTAGTAAGGAAGAGTTTGTAATATTGATATAAAGACAGTGGTCACCATAGGTTCTGAGGGCAGGGAGAGGGAAAATAGTTGCAACATGGGGCATTTTGGAGATGTTAGAATTGTTCTACATGATTTTTCAATGATGGATACAGGCCATTAAACATTTTGTCAAAACCTATAAAATTGTGCAGTTCAAAGTGTCAACCATAGTGTAAACTATAGACCATGGTTAGTAACAATGCTTCAATAACAATGCTTGAATTGTTTTCAGTGCTTCAATATGTTTTCCTCAACTGTAACAAACCACACTAATTATAGTTGTTAATTTCAGAGAGTGTGGGATTGCGAGGGGGTGGAGTTACTTTCATGTATTCAGTCATCCAACATCTATCAGTAGTAGGCTTAATTAGATGCTTATATTATTTAGATAATAGTAAAATATTAGTGTGAGTAAATAATATTGAAAAATGATGAGATATCCAGCTTTCTGGCTTGAAATCTATATAGCTATATACCCTAATGAAGCATAAGCTGCACTGTTTAGCAAATGAGTTTAATGCCTCTCTGTTCAGATTAGATTTGGATGCCTTAAAGTCCCAATAGTTGCTTACCATTCCTTGGAACATCCTTGAACTTGTATATGGACATCAAGCATGTGATCACCTAAGGTCTTAACTTATTTCTTAGGCTTAGAATTGACTATAGTATGATCATTTCTGCCAATGAAATTAAATATTAATACTGAATCTTCTCTTTCACATATTTGAGGTTATTCTGTAATAGCCTGGGTTGATGATATTTTATGGACTCTATATATAGACATCATGATAATCACTTAAAATATAAAATTACTTTTTATTACAATAAGTATAAATGATGCAATAATTTGAGATGATATTAACAATGGTAATTTATGTACACACATATTCATGAATTATTAGTAATGATTATGGCATGACAGTTATAGATATTAAGTTTTAATAATTTATATGCTTATTTTTAAGAAGTTCAACAATAAAATCCTCTCTTAGATGGTCTATTTTTCTTTCTCTGTGCAATGGTTTATCCATCCAGACTTTTATCCTTTTGCTTATACTGTTCCCTAACAACCTCACCACTGTTTTCCAAGTAGAATTTTGACCTTTCTTCATTGTGCTCATGTTCCTTTGAGATCTTGACACAGGATGTAGAATTTTGAGGATTTTTCTTCTTGACTTTATCCCCATGTCTTTAAAATCACTTCATGGTGAGCATACTCAATAGTAATTCAGGTTCTGTCAGTTAACCTTTCCTCAGTACCCTTTCAGAGGCAGCTAAGCATCGGGAACTCTCCTGAGCTTCAGAGTAGGAACATACATTGTGTTTTAATAGCAATTGTGTTTTTCACTCTACTTTGTCACTTTTCAAACTTTGCATCTGTGTGAGACACTTTTGTTTGTCATTCAATTCCCATGAGGGGAATGAAATTACACTGTTTTAATTCACCTTTGTACCTGTTATAGATATATTCATTTACTCTTATGATGTATATAATCATACAATTTTATACTGTTTTCCATATCCTATTGATCTTTTTATCATGAAACAGGGCTTCTAAAATGTCACTGAGAAATACTAACCCACAAACTGCACTTTTGAGCTTGTTCTTCCTTACATTTTATAAAACCCTTACTCATAATCTCTCAATATTAAAAAGGCTGTTATCAATCTAATTTACCACAACAGATTGGCCAAACTATCTGTGGGGAAAAAAGGCATTAGAAGAACACAGCTTTTCTGGTGGCTGCAATTTGTGTATTGATCTCCTGAGAATGATTGAAGGTATAATTATTCCAGTGCTTTTCAGAAAGAGATCACCAAACATAACAGATAAGGCTGATATACATTTCTTCATATGGTTTAGAATAAAAACACACCTTTGTAAATCATAGCCCTCTAAGATATGCTCAATGAAGAGAAATGAAGGTAATGTTTAGGAACTGAAAACTCATATTTTAGTCCTCAGGTATGTTGTTTTTTCTCTTTATGCTCTTTCCTTCATGCGTTTGTATTTTGATCTTTATATATAATTGGACAAAATTCTAATTTGACCAAGATATTATGACAGCCCTAAATAATATTAGCATTTGTATGTTTCTCCATCTCCTAATTCTTTCAATTTGCTACATATTACTTAAGCTTTGAAAATTATATATCAATTTTATGAGATTTAGATATCTCTAAGCATAATAATAATCTATGCCAATATAACAATTACTCTGTATGATGTAGCTTTGAATGCTCTCCATTTTGATTTGCAAATCTTATTATCACTATATCCTTTGACTCCAAGGAGACAGCAGCATATTAGCAGACATGGGCAACTGCACCATCTTCACGGAATTCCTCCTCATGGATATGTCAAGCTCCTGGGGATTCCAAGTCTTACAAGGTCTAATATTCTTAGTGATCTATCTGGGAGCCCTGACTGGGAATCTTCTTACCATTACTGTTATTTTGACAGATCCACATCTTCACTTCCCAATGTATTTCTTCATAGGTAATTTATCCTTGGTGGATTTTTGTTACATCTCAGTAACTGTTCCCAATTCAATTGTGAATTCCCTGACAAGCAGTAAATTTATTTCTCTCAAAAAATGTGCTGCTCAGACATTCTTATTTCTCTTCTTTGGATCCACAGATTTCTTTTCCCTTGTGGCAATGTCCTATGACCGTTATATTGCCATTTGCCACCCTCTGCATTATGGGGTCACCATGACCCCATGTTTGTGTATACAGTTAGCATGTGCCTCATATGTCAGTGGACTGATCTATTCTGCTATCCACACAGGCACCATATTCAGGCTTCCCTTCACAAAGTCAAATGTAATCCATCAATATTTCTGTGACATCCCTCAAGTCATAAGTATTTCTAATCAGGCTGTGCAGTTTTCTGAGTTTGTGGTACTTGTTGTAAGTTTTTGCCTTGTCTTAATAAGCTTTATCATCTTATTCACCTCCTATGTTAACATCTTTTTAACTGTGCTCCAGATGTGTTCTGTGGAAGCCCGGGACAAAGCCTTATCAACCTGCTCTCCCCAGATAGCTACTATTATTTTATTTATCATTTCTGCACTGTTTGCTTGTTTGGGCCCCATCTCAAATGAACCAAAAATCCATTCCCTCCTCATATCCATGTTCTACTCCATGGTGCCTCCCTTCATTAACCCCATCATCTTCAGCCTGAGGAACAGGGAGATTAAAAGTGCTCTGGGCAGAATGTTTAGCAGTTTGTTCTGGTTACCTTAAGGATTTGATTTTTTAAATTGGAAATAATGTTTCAATTAGACACAAATAAAATAATGTATATATTATCTTTAAATTTAGATAAGATAATTATGTGACTCTGAGGAAAATAAGGACATATTAAAATACATAAGCAGAAATTAACCATTGAATAAAGATTTTCCCTGAGTAAAATTGATTATTACTTCTTATAATCACTCATTTTAATATGCCAAGTAGTAGGAATTAAATATTGGATTTGTGGTGTCATCTTAATATGCTCATGTTGGTTTAACTGAAGAAAGATCTAGGAAGGTTTATCATTTTCTCATGTTCACACTGCATTAGGTAGAAAGCTGGAATGAAACCATTCAGTCTACCTGCAAATAGATACAGTAAACTCTTCTGTTTCTCCTTGCAATATGATTTTTACATTTTCATGTTTATTCCTTGATATGCTTATATGCTTGAATTCCTTATATGCTTGTATCCATGGCCCTTCATTTCAGTGTAACTTACACATTATGTCTTGTGAACATAAAATGTGTATAATCTTTAGATAATTGCATAGAGAAATACTTATACATATAAATAGACCCATCTATGTTCATAACACTGTACAACATGAAATTTATATCAAGGTTGTCATTTATCAGAGAGAGAGCAGTGGGAGAGAAAGTACACAGTTGGTATTCACAACAGAGTCTGTGATCTACTGCCTGGTAGCTATACAGACAAAGAATAAAGACAAAAATATGTAAAATACCTATCATGAAGACTAAAATATGTAATAAAGCTTCAAAAACTTAAATATCAATCATTTAGCATAACAAAGGATAGAACATGCTAATATGATAATGTGGAATTCAACCATGGACACTCCTGCACATGATATCATGGGATAACATGTGATGGGTTGAATTAAAGAGAATCTATAGATCTGGTGCAGTATGAGCTGTTGATGATGGGCAATCGGAGAAGAAAACACAGTGGTTGCACACATTCCTTGGACCCTACTTGAGAGAAAACAGAATTTGCTCCCATTAACCTTAAAAATTGCTTCTGGAAGTACTGGATTAAGCTTAATTCTTTATACATTTATTTGGTATCATTTTCAGTTTATGTGTGTTTGTGTGTACCTGTGGTTAAATATCGTTAATAAATGATAAAAGGCTTTTGCTCTCCTCATGATGTCAAGATTATGTTGATAACCTTGAACTATTTTAAGTAATTAAATTTATATTGAAAAAAAGTATGTCATGGTTTGAAACCCCAATTGAAAAAAACATCAAGAGCAGTTTTATTTCACATTAAATTGCTGTATAAGCCCTAATTCTTTGTACATGTATTTCATTAATTCAAATTTTATTAATTCTAATAAAGTATTATAATTATTTTATTATGAAATAAACTCACTCTGTTATTTTTGTTTGTTTATTTAATTCAAAGGATCAGTGAGAATTATGAAAATATAAGTAAGTTTTTTGTTATTCTAACAACTGCATTGTTTTCCATAGTACCCACCACTTTAATTCATTTCCTAATGCATGGATACCTATTATGTTGAAACTCTCAGCTTACTGAATAATTTGATTTACAACATTGTATTTTTCCATGTGATGGCAGGTAGGACAAGAAAACCCAGAGGTTCCCCAGGCTCCATGACTCTTACCTGAAAGGAAATAGAATTTGCTTTCAGTACCATTTAAAAATTGCTTGTATAGTAATTGTCTATGTACTGCTTAATTTATGTACAGTTATATGGTCTTATTCCAGGTTGGAGAAGAATTTACACTTTGGAAAAGAAGCATTTTGTATTTCTCTTTAATAATTAAATATCAAACTGAACAAATTATGACATTCAATTAGACAAAGCCCAAAGCAATATTCCTTCAGATACAATTGCTATATAAAGCTTAATTCATATTGAATGTGAATATAGGTGTATAAATATATGCTTCATTAATTCTAATAAATTTTGTTGTTAAATCAATTTCATTCTCTTTGTTGTTGAATCCTTTTTTACCTCAAATGATCAGTGAAAGCTGTTTAACTATAACTAACATTTTTGTTGGTTTAAAACCTGCTTTGCTTCCACAGCACCCACCATATATTGTCTATTTCTAAAATCCGTGAGTAACTAAGCTTCCAAATCCCAGTTCATTAAATGACATTTTTCAGTAGAGCATGAATATTATGTTTAGTCCATATCCTTGCTAATAGACTGAAAAACTCAGCTTTACAATTGTTGCCATTGTCATCCCGATAAAGCTTTGTGTCATTTTGCCTGAAATTTTATGAATGATTGACAGTTAATTTGAGCTTCTCCTAATTGATAGCCATTTTGGAATTATATTTGAATATTAAAAAATAAAATAATTATGGTATATCTTCATTGCATTTCTAGACATATCCTTTGATTTGAGAATGTTTCTGTCAACATTTAATAGCATGTATTTATCCTTTCTGACTTTGGAGCTAGGGAAACCATCTCCTATTGCTCCATTCATCTATTAATTTTGTCTGTGTGTCTTTTTTGAAGAGGTAACTTTTATACAATGTCAAGGAATTCTTTCAACTCTATATTGTAATTTATATGTTGTTTAGGGTAGTTTTAAATACTTCAAGTTTTTAAAGATATATGATTTTTTTTGTTTTTGTTTTTGTTTTTCTGTTAGCTAGTTTTATCTTTCAAATTTAGGCTTTTAATCTGTCTGTAATCTACCATTTACAGCAGGAAATAACCTTCTGTAGTTCCAGTTTTCTTGTTAATCTACTTTTCTTTTGCTTTATTGTAGCTCTTTATTAATGTGCAAATTACCTTGAATATATATTCCTATTTCTTGATATATTTATTCCTGTATCAGCACCATATTGCATTATTTATTAAGTACTTGGTATTATTAATATATGTTAAGGTAATGAACCTTCCTTGAAAAATGAGTGATCAAATATGTTGGCCATTATATTTCCATATTTGTTTTAAAATAAGAATTTTACAGTTCCTCACATATTTAACTGCATTTCAGATTGTGAATCCATTTATTTATAAATATTTTGAGCTGGCAATCACTAAGGTAATTTTGTCTTATCTGTAATGTGAAATATCATTTAGGAGTCATTTATAATTTTTTAGAGTATTCTTTTGTATTTTTTTCAGGACATTTTCAATAACATTTTATTTGCCCTATATATCATGTAATCATATCATATCACATAAATATATAATATAAGTTACACTATGTTAATATGAATTTTATTTCTATTTGCAATAGTTTAAATTATGTTGAAAATATATAAACAAATTTAATTTCTTACAATTATTTAAAACAATTATGCCCAAATTACCAACTTTATGGCTACTGACTGAGTCATTATCATTACTGCAATTGCTGTTGTTATTATAGTTATTGTTATGATTACATTTATTATTATTACAAGGCTGATATGATCGAGTCCAGGACAGTGAGTGATTTGAACATATAGCTCCACTTTCTCTAAGGGTAGAGCACATACACGATCTAATTTAAGGTTTTATCAAGTAGCCTAGAGCTGCCCCATAAGCTCTGATTTGAACTGTGTATTTGTTCTTTTCAGATACTAGATAATCCCATCAGTACCCTGAGTATTCCAACTAAAATAGCATTAAGTTATTCAATTTTCTTTTCAGGTATATATTTAGGTACTAAGGAATATATGTCAATTGCAAAAAATGAAGAAAGCAATAGGGATTTTAATGGTTCTTTAGACTAAAAATTTCCAATTAAATAAGAATAATTGTTAAGTCCATATATATTCATCCTTTCCTCCTTATAGTTCCATTTCCTTCTAACTAACATTTGTACAGATTCAATTTCAGTTTGGTGCTAATAGAAAAACTCTATTCATTCCCCTTTGAAATTTCAAAACCAACTTTGCCAAATTATAGTCTGTTGTATGAATACCACATTTTATCCACCATTCATCAGCCGATGGCTTTTTTCTCCATACTTTTCAACTGCCATATATAATAAAAATGATGTGCAAGTCTTTGCATAGATACATATTTTCATTTCTCTTGGGTATATACTAAGGAATAGATTATTGAATGAAACAGTAACCCAAATTTAAATTTTGAGAAACTCCAGGATTTTCCAAAGCAGCTACATCACTCATGATTCCCACCAACTGTGTATTAGTGTTTCTATTTCTCACATTCCTTTCAGCACTTTATAAATAATAATGTCTTTTTAATTTAACCCTCCACCTAGATATGAAGTATTATCTCATTGTGGTTTTGATTAGCATTTCCTTGATGGCTTATGATTTTGATGATCTTTTATGTATATGCGGGATATTTGTGAATGTGCAGTGGAGATATATGTGTCCTAATCCTTTGCCTATTTTAATTGAGTTGTTTGGCTTTTTATTATTGAGTATTAAGAATTCTCCATATATTCTATATGCAATCATTATCAGACATTATTAACAAATATTTTCTCCCATTTTTCAATGATATGTTGTGAGCATAGTATTTTCAGAGGAAAAGTATTATAAATATTTTATTAAATTTATTTATTTTAATCATACTGTTAATTTCTCTTTTCAATTTTATATTTGCCTTGTTCATTGTAAGCATATAGAAATAAAATTGAGTCCTGTGTATTGACCATGTGCCATTCAAACTTTTTGAACTCATTTATTAGTTCTAATAATTTTTTAGTGTATTCTTTGTGATTTTCTATACACAAGATCATATCATCAGTAAAAAGACATACTTTATTCCTTTCTTTCTGATATGTATTTGTTAAATCAAACAGTTAAGAATTAACATCATTCTTTTCTTGTTCCTCATCTCAGCACAAAAACGTTCACTCACCATAATTATGATTTTAGCAGTTGATTTTTCATCAAAGACCCTGTGCAGTTAAGTTCCTTTCTATTTAAATTGTTGAGTGTTGTTACCATGAATAGGTATTAAATATTGTCAAATATTATATAT
>JAKSZT010037046.1:1062623-1088363 GCA_026826555.1 Tolypeutes matacus
TCTCTATGGATATATATATATCCATAGAGATCCTGTTGGTTAATTATATGTTTCAACTTGTCTGGGTTTTGGCTTCTAGTTGTTTGATGAAATACTGTCCTAGTTGTTCCAGTGGAGATATTGCATAGGTGAAATTAGCATCTACAATCAGGTGGAGCTAAGTAAAGGAGATTATCCACTCTGAAGTTGGGAGGCCTCATCCAATCACTTAGAGGACTTAATGGCAAGACCTGAGGATTCCAGCGATTAGAAGAATTTCTACCTTTGATGTCAATATCAACTGCTACCAGAATTTCCAGCCTGTCATCTTCCCTTAAAGAATTTATACCCAAGACTTAAATTTCACCTTTACAAGTATTCAAATTCTGTGGCCTTTCCTATGTAGTTAGGAGATCCCAGACTCCACAATCATGAGCTAATTCCTTATAAATTTCTTAGTGTATATATACACATATATTATTGGTTCTCCTTCTCTAGAGAACTCAGACTGATAAAGATTTTGGTACTGAGAGTGATGCTAGAGGAACAGAATCTTGGTGTTCTAGATATCTTGTGGTGTAGGGCATGTTGAGATACCCCTTCAGAGATGAGGTGTTGGGAAAGTTGTTAGCATTGAGAGGACCAGGACAATAGAACACTCCATAAATGGTCCAGGATGCCACTCAAGCTTTTCTGCCACTTGGGTCATATGATCCAGTGGATTCAATGGTGCTGGAAGTATCAGGGGCAAACAGAGATGTTGTTGGGAGACTTTGGCAGGTCCCTATAGGTAAATTGAACTGGAGATCCTTGGGAATTTGGAGAAAAGCCCTGACATCCTTTGTGAATAATTACATTTCTTTTGAGAAACAGCTTTTGGCCTGCTACTGGGACTTAGAAGAGACTGAATGCTTAACCATAGCCAACAAGTTACCATGAGACCTGATTCTAATGATATGGATGTTGCCAGAAAAACCAAGCCATAAAGTTAGGCATGTACAGCCTCACTCTATCATCAGTTGAAAGTGGTATACATAAGATCAGACTTGAGCAGGTACTGAAGGCACATTGGCTGTGATTAATGGTTTACCTGTATGGTCAGGGACTTGGAAGGAACATAACTAGGGAATTGGTAATGTGGAGGTCAAAGGGGAAGATGTATGTGAATAGACCTTTCTGAATTGGCAAAAGACTTGAAAGATATTTGTCTCATGTGAATGCTTATAAAAGCAGAGAGGGGTTTCAATAATCAAATGTATAGGATGACCTGTTGTATGGATACCAGTCAGCCTCTTTCTCCAGTCGCTCCTCTCCTTGCCTAGTGGGTTCATGGATGAAGTGTTCATGGTTGAAGGAATGGAGGCTGTGTATGGGCTTATGGACTTCCATTCACAAAGGGCAACATAGACACAGGAAGTGCTGAGTGCTCAATCTGACAGAAGCTGACACCAGCACTGAGTATGTAGATGTACAGAGTTACTTTTCCACATTCATGGTATTCTACTCAGAATTGCTTCTGATCACAGATCAATTTCCCAGGAAATAAAGTGCAGCAATGGGCCAATGCTCATGGAATGTACTGGCTTTAACATGATCCGCATGGTCCTGCAGCAGCTGGCTCTGATGAATAGTTGACTGGCTTTTTCCATTTTGGATTTAGCTGAATTTTATTTAACTTTTATTTTTTTTATTAGAGAAGTGGTGAATTTAATGAACAACCATGCATAAAATACAGAATTTCCATATACCACCCGACAACCAACATCTCACATCTGTGTGGAACATTTGTTACAACTGATGACCTTTTTAATAATTATACTTCTTTTAACATTAGTTGCCAGCATTTATTGAGATTTTTCTATATTCTAGGAATTGTGTGATGCAATTATCAAGGGTTAACTCATTTAAAACACCTAATACACAGGCCTGTGAATTATGTCTTATTATTATATTATTTAATAAGGGATTTGTAGATTTACAGACAATCATTTAAAAATACAGAGTTCTCATACATTCCCTTAATGTTGGCAATTTGCATTAGTATAGTACATTTGTTAAAATTGATGAAAGATTATTAAAGTAATATTGTGAACTGTGGTCTATGGTTGGTGGCAAGGCTCCAGGATGTGTAAGTTCACTGAGGTTGGTGGGCCACACTGTGGGAGATGTTTGTGTGGGATGTGGTGGGAGGTGTGGGAGGTGGGCAACATGGGAATCCCAGTGGGTTCCGTGTAATATTTTAGGTAATCTAAGCACCTCTTAAAATATATGTATATATATATATAACATTTTTGTAAGCAAATACACATATATGCATATATATTTATATATCATTTTACAAATGTTTGTATGTATTGTGAGAATTTTGATTTTTACCCATAATAAAAAAAAATAAATTAATTAAGTAATATTCTTACCTATCAATACACTGTTTACATTAGATATATTTTGTTTCCTTATAACACCCTATTATTAACACCTTGTATTAGTGCAATGCATTTGTTATAATTAATGAAAGAACATTCCTTTACTTTTACTCTTAACTACCATGAATGGTCTATAAAAGGGTTAACTGTATTATACAGTCTTATGTTTTATCTTTTAATTTTTTTCTAGTAACATATATGACCTAAAATTTCCCCCTTTAACCACATTTACATATGTAATTCAGTGCATATAATTATACTCACAATAATATACCATAACCACCATTTATTGCCAAAACTTTAAAATCAACATAAATAGAAATGCTGTACAAATTAAGCATCAACTCTCCATTCTATAACCCTAATCTATCCACTAGTTACCTGTATACTAATACTAGTTAGTATTCTAACTCTATAAGTTTGTTTATTATAATTAGTTCATATGAGTGAAATCATAAAATATTTGTCCTTTGTTTGCCTGACATTTTTCACTCATTATAATATCCTCAACGTTCATCCTTGTTATCACATACATCAAGACTTCATTACCTTTTATGGCAGAAAAATATTCTATTGCATTTATATGCCACATTTGGTTTATTCACCCTTCAGTTGATGGGCACAGGGATTTCTTTTACCTTTTGGTAATTGTGAATAATAGTTCTATGATTATTGGTACAAAAATATATGTTTGAGACCCTGCTTTCAATTCTTCTGTGTATATACCTAGATGTGGCATTGCTTGGACATATGATAATTCTATATGCAACTTCCTGAGGAACTACCAAATTGTCTTCTGGAGTTGCTGATCACTTTATATTCACATCAGCAATGTTTGGTTGTTCTTATTTCCTCTCCAACACTTTCATTTTTCTGTTTTATCAATCATAGCCATTCCAGTGTGCTTTGGATTTGCATTTCTCTAGTAGCTAAAGTGGTAGTTTGAGTCTTGTGAGGTCTCCAGAAAATTCTATTCTTAAATTATTCCATTCCTGTGTGTGGGAACCTATTGCAGGTGGGATCTTTTGATTAAATTTCTTAAGTTAAGACCATTTGAATATATTATTTCAGTAAGGCATAACCCAGAGTGGGTCTCAATCTTCTTACTAGAGTCCTTTAAAAATTGGATGAATATACAGTGAGAAAAAAGCCACAATAAAGAGAAAAATATCCAGAAGCTGAGAGAGAAAGTCTCGGAAGCCAGAAGCTGAAAGCAATGGAACTTGGAGGAGAAGACAGAGACTGGCAGATGCTGCTATGGAGCCTGTCATGTGACAGGAATCTAGGATCTCTGTCAGCTGATCTCTGGGGAGAGAGCTTCAACTGATGTTTGATTTAGACATTTTTCTCAGACTGAGAACTGTCAGCTTATAAGTTTATAAATCCCCATTTTAAAAGCCTACCCATTTCTAGTGCATTGCCTTTGCGCCTTTTGCAAACTAAAACAGCTGGTGGTGTTGATCAGGATTTATGTGCTATTTAGCCATTTGTATATCATCTTTGGAAAATGTCTATTGAAGTCTTTTGCTAATTTTAAAATTGGATTATTAGTCCTTTTTATTCTTGAGTTGCATGATTGCTTTATATATTGTGGACAGTAAACCTTATCAAATATTTGGTTTACAAATATTATGTTACTTTTGTGACAAAATCCTGTGATGCACAAAAGTTTTTAATTTTAAGGATACTGTTTATAATTTTTGTTTGTTTGTTTGTTTGTTTCTTTCTTTGGTGCAAAGTATAAGAAAACATTACCTAACACTAGATCCTGAAGATGATTCTTACCTTTACTTCTAAGAATTTTATAATCCTGGTTCTTATAATTAGAATTTGATCCATTTTGAGTTAATTTTTGCTGATGAATAGGCAGTTCACCCATTACCATTATTTGAAGAAACTATTCTTTCCCAAATGAGTGGACTTGGCAACCTTGTCAAAAATCAATTGGATAAAAGGGGGAAAAGGTAAAGACAAATGAGTTTATATAGCTAAGAGACTTTAAAGTGAGACAGGAGGTTATCAGAAAGGTAACACTTATACACATCTCAGCAGGATCTCATAGATGACCAAAGTGGACACTACCTCAAACAATGGGGCTCCTGAGGGCTCCGGAGACACCCAGGTCCTGTGGCCATGGTGGATAGATCTAGAGTTTGGTACCTTGTCAGTGGGCCCTACTGACAAGTAGATTGTGCTCCTGAGAGTGACAGAGTTGGACTCAGATGTGACTTCTCTGCACATGCCTCTTCTGTCCCTTTTATTTGAACCTATACTTGGTGCTGGAGTTGGTAGGTGTATATCCAGGAAACTTGAATTTCTAGGCTGTTCATGTGCTGGCTGGGTCCTGGGCCTCAGGGGAGTTTCAACACCTACTCTCAAGTACATTGGACTCACCTAGGATAGCTGATGGGGAGATGAGGAGGGCAACCACCACACCAAGGAACTGAGAGAGTCTGCAACTGCAAGCAAGAGAGTCTCATCCATCAGCCAGATGGACTCAAAGTCCCCTCTCAGTTAGAGGTAGAGCAGGCATCACTATCCCAGAATCCACAGGATTGGTGAATAAAATATGGACTAGAGTAGACTTACTGGTGTTCTACTATGGAATTACTGTGATTCCAGCAATGGAAAAAATTTTGTCATTGGTGTGGAGACAGTGGCCAGTGGAGGTGCTGAAGTCAGGGAGAGGAAAAAGAGGTGTAATATGGGGGCAATTTCAGGACTTGGAATTGACCTGGATGACATTGTGGTGACAGATACAGGCCATTTTGTATACTGCCATAGCCTACAGAATTGCGTGGGAGAGAGTGTAAACTACAACGTAAACTATACCAAAATGTGTTCATGAATTGGAATGAATGTACTACAATAATGAAAGAAGTTGTTAATGTGGAGAAAGGAGGGAGATCTGGGAGTGGTGCATATGGGAATCTTATTTTTTTATATAACAATTTAGATAATCTAAATACCTTTTAAAAATAAATAAAAATATATTTTAAAAAATCAATTGGCTATAGATGTGAAGTCTGTGTCTCGACTCTCAATCTGATTCCATCTATCTATCTATCTATCTATCTATCTATCTATCTATCTATCTATCTATCTATCTATCATCTATCTATCTATCATCATCATCTATCTATCTATCTCTCTATTGTGCCAGTACCATCATATTTTGACCACTGTAGCTTTGTAATATGCTTTAAAGTCAGGAAGTGTTATTCCTCCAACTTCATTCTTTTTTTTTCCAATAGGTTTTTGATTATTTACAGCTCCTTATCTTTCCAAATAAATTTGGTAATTGGCTTTTTCATTTCTGCCAACTAGGTTATTGGAATTTGAATGGGGATTGCATTGAATATATAAATCATTTTTGGTAGAATTGACATCCTAATGGTATATATCTTGATATTTATTCTTCCAGTCCATGAATATGGAATGCCATTAAATTTGTTTAGATATTCTTTGATTTCTTTTAGCACTATTTTGTAGTTTTTTGCATACAACTATGGGGTTCAATTTATTCCTAGATACTTGTTTTAGTTGCTATTGTAAATGGAATATTTTTTATTTCCTCCACAAATTGCTCCTTCTTAGTGCATAGAAACAATAGTAATTTTTGAGTGTTTATTTTTTACTCTGCCATATTCTTGAAGTCATTTATTAGCTCTACTAGAATTGTAGATTTTGGGGGAATATATATATTTGGGATCATGTCATTTGCAATTAGTGAAAGATTTTCTTCTTCCTTTCCAATTGGTTGCTTTTCATTTTTTATTCTTGCCTAACTACTCTGGATAAAATTTCTAACACAATGTTCAATAACAGTGGTGACAGTGGGCATCCTTGTCTTGCTCCAGAATTTAGAAAAATCGTGGTCTTTCAGCAATGAAAGATGTTAGTTTTGGGTTTATCAAATATTCTCTTTATCATGTTGAAGAACTTCCCTGCTAGTCCTTTTTTCCTAAGTGATTTTTTTTTTATTTTTTAAAAGAGCTTTAGATTACATAAATGTTATATTGAAAATATAGGGAATTCCCATATACCCCACCCTTTCCCTGTCCCACATTTCCCTCCATTAACAACGTATTTCATTAGTGTGGTACATTTGTTAAAATTAATGAACACACATTGAAGCATTGCTACTAAGAATGGTCTATAGTTTATATTATTGTTTACATGTTGTGTCAATTTTATAGATTTTGACAAAATGTATAATGGCTTGTATCCATCATTGCTATAGGATGCAGAACAATTCCAATGTCCCAAACATGCCCCATGGTACAAATAGTCTTCCCTCTATTTCCCCTCAGAAACTTTCGTGACCACTGTCTTTAGATCAATGTTATAAATTCTTCCATTACCAGAATAATAAGTTTACTTTAGTTCATACTTGCATTCCCCCCTTATCTTTGTTTGTTCCTCAGTCTTGAGGATTTGGGGGTGATGATACCCATTCTGCTTCCAACTGAGAGGAGGCTTAGATCCCATGAGGCAGATAGATGGGACTGTCTTGCTTTCACTGGTAGATACTCTTTGTTTTGGGTATAACTGCAGTTCACCAGCATCCTTTGTTCATTTTCCTGGATGAGTCTTAGGAACTGGAGAGGACCCATTAATTTTATGTCCCAGAGATTAAATCTTCCCACTATTCATATGTTGATTGAGCCCTGAAACTGTTTTTTTTTTTTCAGCTTTTATTTTTTAAAGATATTTTGATTACATAAATGTTACATAAAAAAATAAAGGGGTTTCCCATATTCCCTGTTCCCCACACCACCCACATTCACACCCATTGACATCCTTCACTAGTATGCTACAGTTATTGCAATTGATGAACACATTTTGGAACATTGCCACTAAGCATGGATTATAGTTTACATTGTAGTTTACACTCTTTCACATAGTTCTATAGGTTATGGCAAGATATATAATGGCCTGTATCTGTCATTGCAATGTCATTCAGAACAATTCCCAAATCCCAAAAATGCCCCTGTATTACACCTGTTTTACCTCTTTCTGACCTTAGAACCTCCAGGAGCCACTGCCTCCACATATAATTTCTTTCATTGCCAGAATCACAAAAAGTCTATAGCAGAATACCAGTAAGTCCACTCTAGTCCATAGTTCACTCCTCAATCCTAAGTATTCTGGGATGATGATGCCCACTCCACCTGTAATTGAGAGGAGGCTTCAGTTCCATATGGCCTCTCTTGCTTGAGGTTGTAAACTCTCTTGGTTCCTTGGTATCATGGTTGTCTATCACCACCTCCATGTTAGTTGTACTGAGTAACTCCAATAAACTGGAGAGTAAGTGTTGCAACTCTGCTGAGGCTCAGGGCCCAGCTGACACATGGACAGTCTGAAGATTCAAGTCTCTTGGATATAAACCTACCAAGTCCAGCACCAACTATAGGTTCAAATAGAAGAGACTGAAGTGCCACATGTAGGGAAACCACAACTGAGTTCAATTCTGTCACAGTAGGGAGCACAAACCCCAAAGTAGGGCCCACTGGCAAGGCAACAAACTCATGAGATATTTGCCCCAATGACAGTGCCTTCAGGAGCTCCACTATTTGGGGTAATGTTTAATTTGGCAGTAAATGAGATCCTGATGAGACATGCATAAGCATAACCTCTGGATGACCTACGGACTCACTTTAAAGTCTCTTAGCCATTTGTCTTTATCTTTTCCCTCTTTTGGTCAAGGTCTTTTTCCAGTTGCATTGCTAGTTTGTGCTTGGTTGTAATCCCTTGATGCCAGGGAGGCTTATCTCTGTGTGTCATGTCCCACACTGGGGGAAATTATTGCATTTATATGCTTAGTTCAGCTTAGAGAAAGGCCATATTTGAGCAAAAAGGAGGCTTTCAGGAGGTAACAGTTAGGCAACCTATAATACAATGCTAAGTTACAGTTTCAAGAGTAAAGGTTCATAAGTACAATCATCAATATTAAGGGCCCATCAATGGACAATTCTCCTTCTTTTAATAGCCATTGACTCTACTTGGTGGATTCTTGCTGTTCCATCAGAGAATGTGTCAGAGCTCCCCAGTATGGGAATTCAATATTCTTTTGGTTATTATTGTGTGCATCTCCACCCACCATGGCAATGTCTTATGAAAATTTTAACATATTTAAATGCCTTATATATAAGCCCAGGTAAACCTCTCCCCATGGGTCCCCCATCACTGACACCCCAAGGAAATGGTCCTTCCCTGCCACAGATATAAACTTTCTGTGATCCAAAAATTCTTCAAAAATGAGGCCAATAAAATACCCAAATACAATTAATAAGAAAATGAAATAATGATAGTAGTTTTAAAAATACGAAATAAAATACTAAATAAAATAAAATAAAATATTTAGGATAATTAAAAATGAAAAAAAATTTTTTTTGATATTTGGCTTTCATCACTGTAAGATGTGTTGTCCTGTATGTACAGTAACATTTTCTTCCATTTACTCCCCCAGTATATTTCATTTTAAGTTCAGAGATGTTTTAGGTCATAGCAAAGTGGACTCCTATATATCCAACATCCTCTTCCTTTTTCCCTTCCCCTATTAATAGCATTTTATATGTGGGGGTATATTTGTTACAATTGATGTACAAATATTGATGAATTGCTGATAACCATGGTCAATTTTTTATATTTTGGTTTACATTTTGGTCCATATACTTTTGTAAATTTTGATGAAACCTATCATGGCCTATATCCATCATTGCAAGATCATGTAGAACACTTCTGTCATCCTCAAAATGCCACCTGTTCCATCTAGACTATTTCTCCCTCCCCCTTCCCTCAGGACTCACAGAAACCATCAGGTTTCACTTTTTACAGGACCAGATTCATAGTTACTTGCAACAACACTGCAGGCTTGACATACGAGTCTGTCCTCCCCTATTGGGCACTGCCCATGCCCTCAAGAGACCCCTGTCCCTCTATTTGAGAACATAACATGTCTTCCCAGGATGGAAATCCTAAACCTTCCTGCTCATTATGTGTGTCTCCAACCACTGATGTAACACACTATGTCAAGATGAACCCTCACATACTCTTTAGAAGCCTGCCACACCCTGTCCCACATACCCCAAACACCCAATATCTTAAACCAATAACCATAACTTGCCCTATTGCCAAAAGAGCATTCCCAAAATTGTAGTTCAGCCATCTATTCACCAATTCCTTGTGTTCACCTGCTCCCTTCCCCAACCCTCTGCACAGTTCCATGGACAGTCCAAACCCACTCCACACCCTACCCCCTGACATACACACACTGCCTAACTGAATAGTATCACTGCACCACTGTCAAGTCCCTCCACTGCATAACTACACAAGTACACTTGATCATAGATTTTGCCCATATGGGAATTTGATCACAGCCTACTTCTCCCTTTCTATTTTCTGTAATCCTATATTCCAGAATCTAGATCTGTAAGTCTACTCAATTTACTAAATTCATATCAGTGAGATCATGTAAGATTTGTCCTTCTGTGCTCGGCTTGCTTCACTCAACATAAGGTCCTCAAGATTCATTCATATTATCCCATGTGTTAATACTGTATTCCTTCTCACAACTAAATAATATTCCATTGTATGTATATACCAAAATTTGTTTATTCATTCATCTGTTGAATGGCATTTGGATTGATTTCAACTTTTGGCAATAGTGAATGCCGCTATGAACATTGGTGTGCATATATCTGTTTGTGTCCTTGCCTTCAATTTTTCTAGGTATATACCCAGCAGTGGGATTGCTGGGTCATATGGCAGTTCTACAGTTAGTTTTCTGAGGAACTGCCATACTGTCTTCCACAATGGTTGTACCATTCTACCTTTCCACCAGCAGTGGATGAGGGTTCCCATTCTTCCACATCCTCATCAACACTTGTAGTCCTCTCTTTTTTAAATAGCTGACAGTCTAACAAGTGTGAGATGATATCTCATTGTAGTTTTGATTTGCATTTCCCTAATAGCTAGTGAGGTTAAGCACTTTTTCATGTGCTTTTTAGCCATTTATATTTCTTCTTTGGAGAAGTGTGTATTCAAATCACTCGAACATTTTTAAAAATGGTTTGTTTGTCCTTTTATTTTTGACACGTAGGATTTCTTCATATATGCAGGATATTAAGTCCCTATCATATATATGCTTACCAAATATTTTCTCTCATTGAGTAGGCTGCCTTTTCACTTCCTTGACAAACTCCTTTGAGGTTTAATAGTTTTCAATTTTGAGGAGGTTCCATTTACCTATTTTTTTCTTTTGCTGCTCATTCTTTGGGTTTGAAGTTCATGAAACCATTTCCTATTACAAGATCCTGTAGATGCTTCCTCACATTATCTGCCAAAGTCTTTGTGGTCTTGGCTGTTATATTCAGAACTTTGCGCCACCTTGAGTTAATTTTTTTGTATGTGTGAGATGGTGTTCCTCTCTCACTCTTTTGCATATGGATATCCAATTTTCCAAGCACCATTTGTTGAAGAGGTAATTCCCTACAAGTTGATTGGGATTGGTGGCCTTTTCTAATATCAGTTAACTGTACATGTGAGAATCTATATCATAACTCTCAATTCAGTTCCATTGGACAGTGTGTCTATCCTTTTGCCAATACCATGAAGTTTTAACCACTCTACCTTTGTAGTATGTTTTAAAGTCAGGTAGTGTGATTCCTCCAATTTCATTTTTCTTTTTCAATATGTGTTTGACTATTTGGGGCTTTTATCCTTCCAGATAAATTTCATAAGTAGTTTTCCCAATTCGTTAAAAAAAAAATGCTGTGGTGATTTTTATTGGGATTTTGTTAAATCTGTAGACCAGTTTGGGTAGAATAGACATCTTAAGGATGTTTTATCTTCCTATCCATGAACAAGGAATATTCTTCCATTTATTTAAGTCTTGTTTGATTTCCTTTAGCAGTGTTGTGTAGTTTTCTGTGTATAAGTCATTTACATCTTTAGTTAAATTTATTCCTAGGTTTCTGATTCTTTTAGGTGCTATTGTAAATGGGATTTTTTCCCTTGATTTCCTCCTCAGGATACTCATTGTTGGAGTACCGACATGTTAATAATTTTGCATATTGATCTCCTAACCTTACTGAACTCATTTATAAGTACTAGAAAATATGTTGTAGATTTCTCAGGGCTTTCAATAAGATCAGGTCATCTACAAACAGTGAAATCATACTTCTTCCTTTCCAATTTGGATGTCTTTTATATCTTTTTCAGGCCCAAGTGCTCGAACAAGTACTCCTTATACAACGCTAAATAGGAGCAGTGAAAGTGGGCATCCTTGTCTTGTTCCGGATCTTGGAAAGCCTTTAGGATGTCTCCATTGAATATGAAGTTAGCTGTGAGTTTTTCATATATATCCTTTATCATGTGGAAGATGTTTCTTTCTATTCATATCTTTTGTAACATTTTTATCAAAAAAGGATGCTGTATTTTGTCAAATACTTTTCCTGCATCTATAGAGATGATCATGTGATTTTTTTCCTTTGCTCTGTATATGTGATATATTACATGATGGATTTTCTTATGTTGAACCATCCTTGCATATCAGGGATGAAACCCACTTGGTCATGGTGTATAATTCATTTGATGTGTTGTTAAATATGATTAACAGGTATTTTGTTGAGGATTTTAGAATCTAGGTTCACTAGAGAAATTGGTTTATGTTTTCTTTTCTGCTGGGATCTTTGTTTGGCTTTGGTATTAGGGTGATGTTGGCATCATAGAATGGCTTAGGCAATGTTCCCTCCATTTCTATTTATTGGAAGAGTTTAAACAGGATTTGTGTGAGTACTTTCCAGAATACTTGGTAGAATTCACTTATGAAATCGTGTGGTCTTGGGCTTTACTTAGTTGGGAGGTTTTTGGTGACTGATTCAATTTTGTTACTTGTGATTGGTCTGTAGAATACAATTTCTTCTTTCATCAATGTAACCTGTTTGTGGGTTTCTAGAAATTTGTCCATTTCCTCTAAATTATCCATCTAGTTGGCACATAAATTTTCAAAATATCTGCTTATGATACTCTTTATTTCCATGGGATCAGTGGTGATATCCCCTTCATTTCTTATTTTATGTATTTGCATCTTCTCTCTTTTTTCCTCTGTTAGTGGAGCTAAGGGTTTGTCAATTTTATTGATCTTCTCGAAGAACCAGCTTTTGGTTTTGTTTAATTTTTCTAGCACTTTCTTATTTTCAATTTCATTTAGTTCTGCTCTAATCTTTGTTATTTCCTTCTTTCTACTTCCTTTGGGGTTAATTAGTTGTTCTTTTCCTAATTCCAACAGGTGTGCAGTTAGTTCTCTAATTTAGCTCTTTCTTCTTTGTTAATACAGGAATTTATGGCTATCTATTTTCCTCTCAATATAGTATTTGCTGCATCTCATAGGTTTTGATATGTTGTGTTGTCATTTTCATGTGTTTCAAGTTACTGATTTCTTTTGAGATTTCATCCTCAACCCACTGTTTGTCTAAGAGTGTATTGTTTAACTTCCAAATTTTTTGTGCCTAATCTGGTTCTCTGGCCCTTACTGATTTCCAGCTGCATTCCATTGTTGTCAGAGAAATTATTTTGCAGAGTTTCAATCTTTTTTAATTCATTGAGGTTCTGTGGCCTAGCATGTGGTCTGTTCTGGAGAATGATCTATGTGCACTCAAGAAGAATGCATATCTCATTGTATTTGGGTGTAATATTCTGTATATGTCTATCAGGTCCATATCCTCTAATATATTATTCAAAGTCTTTTTGTCTTTATTGATTCTCTGGTGAGGTATTCTGTCTAATTGTGATAATGTTGTATTAAAATCCCCCACTATAATTGTAGGGGTATCTATTTCTCCACTTAGTTTTTCCAGTGCTTGCTTCATGTATTTTGAAGCACCCTGGTTAGGCGCATAAAAGTTTATGATACTTCTTTCTTACTGTTAGATTACCCCCTTTAAATAATATATAGTGTCCATCTTGTCTTTTCAAATACTTTTATATTTAAACTCTATTTTGTCCAATATTAGTATAGCTACTCCTGCCCTTTTCTGATTATTGTTTGATTGTAAAATTGTTTTCTAACCATTCACTTTCAGCGTCCTTTCATCCCTGGGTCTAAGGTGGGTTTCTTGTAGACAGCATATAGATAGGTCATATTTCCCAATCCATTCTGCCAATCTGTGTCTTTTGCCTGGTGAAATTAATCCAGTAACATTCAATGTTATTACTGTCAAAGAATTACTTATTTTAGCCAATTTTTCTTTGTGTTTATGCATGCCATATGTTTTTTATTCCTCTTTTTATCATTTTAGTTGTTCTTACACACTCCTCCAACTCTCTTTCTCTCATTTTACCTTTTGAATTGCAGAATTCTTTTTAGTATTTCTTGATGTGCCAGTTTCTTATTGACATACTCTCTTAATTTCTGTTTTTATGTGGATTTTTGGACTTTCCCTCATTTTTGAACGCCAGCTTTGCAGGATAGAGACTTCTTGGCTTGAAGTTTTTTTTTTTTTTTTTTTTTTTTTTATCTTTTACTTCCTTAACTATGTCATACCACTGCCTTTTTGACTCCATGGTTTCAGATGAGAAATCAGCACTTAAACTTATTGAGCTTCCGTAGTATGTGATGGTTCTCTTTACTCTGGTTGCTTTCAATATTCTCTCTTTTTTCTTGAGCATTGGACAATATGACACATATATGTCTTACAGTAGGCCTGTTAGGATTTACGCTCCTTGGGGTGTGCTGTGATTCCTCTGCATGTACATCCATCTCCCTTAATAGTGTTGAGAAGTTTTCAGCTATTATTTCCTCCAACAATCCTTCTATCCATTTTCCTTCTTTGATTCCTCTGCAGGTACATCCATCTCCCTCAATAGTGTTGAGAAGTTTTCAGCTATTTTTTCCTCCAACACTCCTTCTATCCCTTTTTCTTCTTTTCTCCCTCTGGGATGCCTATAATGCGTATGTTTGTGGGTTTCATATGTCATTCAAATTCCTAAGTCCCTGTTGGATTTTTTATATCTTTTTATCTATCTGTTCTACTATTTGTTAATTTCAGGTGTACTGTCTTCCATATCTCTGATTCTTTCCTCTTCCTGTTCAACTCTGATGTTATGTGCTTTCAGTGTGTCTTTTGTTCATTTCATCACCATCATATCCATTATCTTATTATGCATGTTTACAATTTCTTCAGTATGTTCTCTCAGTGTCTTTTTAATATCCTTGATCTCTTCCTTCACTTCTTTAAGTTGGTTCATGATATTTGTTTGGACATCTTGATTAGTGGTTCCATGTTCTTCATCTCCTCCTGGTTTTTAGTTTGATCATTGAACTGGGCCGTGTCTTCCTGTTTCTTAGTATGGCTTGTAATTTTTTGTATATGTCTAGGCATCTGTTTATCTTGATTGGGTTTCTTCAGTTGATTAGGTTCCCTCTCCACTCTATGGTTTTATTTTGTTGTTTTTGAGTCTGTTAAGGTTTAACTTTGACACTTCATTCCTCTTATTCTATTTTCTTGCTGTTGTCTATGTTCCCTTGAAAAAAAAATTAGGACCAGAAAACAAGAAAGGGATAGGAAGAGAAAAAGAATAATAGTAATAATTATAGTAAAAGGTAGTAGAGGATCTGTCATGACCTAAGAAATTAAATAATTAATAAGGGTAAGAAATACAGAGGAATAAGATTTAAAAAGTGGAATAGAAACAATGAAACAAGAAGCAGTATAGGGAAAAATACATAAAAAGAATTAAAAAGGTAGAATGATAAAAAGATAGGAAAAGAAAAAAGAAAAGATAGAAAAAAATAAAATAATAAAAAAAGAAAGAAAACAGAGAAAAAAAGGAAAGGAGAGGAATAAAAATAGGAAAACTTGAAGACCAAAGAAAAAGAGGTGGAATGTAAGACCAACAACAGAAAACAGAAGATAAAAAGATGCAGGAGAGAAAAGAATTAGTGTAGGTAGAGAAAATTGATAAATGAAAGAAAAAAAGAAAAAAAATCAGAGAAACAAAGGAAAGGGAAACACAACAAACAAGAAACACAACAGCAGCAACTCCTTTAAAAATAGGAGAAAGAAAAAACAACATCGAAAACTAGAAATAAACATGGAAAAACAACCTTCTCTCTTAGACCCCTAAGGATCTTCTCAGGCTGCTGATAATCATCACTTAATCACCCTACAGCCTTCCCTCTGTAGGTTTTGGACTTTGTTTTAGGGAGTAAAATAAGGAAATTTTTAAAAAGGATTTTTTTTTTTTAAATATAAGAGATCAAAGAAAAGCTAATACAAAGAGAATGTCTATATCTTCCCTGTCATAAAATTTCATCCGGATGTGTGATATCCCAGTGGATCAATTCTCAAAGAAGAGCTGGGAATCAAACCAGGGATATCATATATAACAGGTGGGAATTCTTCCACTGAGCTAACCTGTTGCCTTTGGTTAGTAAGCCTTTCAGAAGTCTATCCTCCCCTTTTCCCATGCGCAGGATAGATTCCCTGCAGTCTGCTGGAGCCTTTCTGATCAGTCATCAATCTGTCTCTGCCTCCTCTCTGATGTAATTCCTCTCTTTACCTAGGCATGACAGCCTGCCTAAGGAGATCCCCCTCCCCATCCCTGTTTAGTCAGAGTCCTTTCCAATATTCAAGAGGGGCTTGTCTGGCTAAACTCACTGCAAAGAAACCACTCTCCACCCTCCCAGACCCCACTTCTTCCCAGGGAATCTGCCATCAACCCCCATTCAGACAGGGGGCCAGTGACTTCACCTAGGCTCTTTTACCTGACTCCAGGGTGTATGTGCCGCTACCAGCTACAGAGGGTGAGAAACTCATGATTTTCTTTTGTCTTCTTTATCTTTCCAGTACCCTCCTAGATGACTCAGAGAACCTTTGCATTCTATATTAATTTAAAGGAGCTGGCAGGGAGGAAGATATCTGCTCTCCTCTCAGTTAAATACCAGAGATTAAGTATTATTAAGACAAAGAGTTCATGCAGAGGACACAGATTTTTCTAGAATTGTAATTTTCACTTGAAACTCAAATTATATCAATAGTAAGTAATTTTGGTAGTTCTTTTAATAATATTTATTTTGTTATTATGAAGCAGTTGTAGGTTTACAGAAAAATCATGCAAAAATACAGAATTCCTGTGTACACTGCCATCCCAAACAGTTTTCCCCTATTATCAACAATTTAAATTTTTTAACCTGGTCCCTTTCTTACAATTGATAAAACAATATTATTATAATTATGCAAGAATCTGTCCTACAAATTCTTGCAGTGGTCTGTCCAGCAGAGCCCACGATAGTGCAATGAAATTACTCTTAACACAGAGGTAGAGAGAGGTCAGGGAGAGAGCAGGTGAATAAACTATTCTCTCAAGCTGATCCCCAGCACAGCTTTTTATTCAAGATTTTTTTCACAGTCACCATCAGGTTGCATGTGCAGGTGGATCAGGCAGGTATGGTGGCAACTGAGGGGTGTAAATAATCTCATAAGAATTCCAGGCTGATAATGGGGAAGCAGGATTACAGAAACTTTTTGTGATATACTTTCAAGATAAGGTGGGAGATAAGGGAGATAGGATAAGCAGGAGTGGTGATTTCTCTGTGTGGGCAGAGAAAACAGGCCTCCAAGCTATTTCTTAGATGTAAAGATCAGAGGGTTCCCACATAATTATATTATGATCTTTAGTCCTTACTTTACCTAAGAGTTCATTCTTTATATTGTATAGCTCTTTGGAATTTGAAAAAAATTATACTACTAACATATATATGCCCTAAAATGTCACACTGTAATCACTTTCAAGGATACAGTTCTTTGGTGTTAATCACATTCACAATGTCATGCTATCATTACTGCTAATTGATTGCAAAACTTTTCCATCATCCTAAATAGTAACTCTGTATCAAGTGAACATTTTCTCCCCATTCTTTACCCACTCCCTAGTCCCTGGTAACTTATATTCTAATTTCTGAATTTATTAGTTTTCATATTCTAATTATTTTATATCAACAAGTTCATACAATATTTATACTTTTGTGTCTGGCTTATTTCACTAAACATGATGTCCTCAAATTACAGCATTTATCAGACCTTCATTCTTTCATATTCCAGTTTAAGTATATGCCACATTTTGTTTATCTCTTCATCAGTAAATCGACACTTGGGTTGATTCCAATTTTTAGCAATTGTGAATAATGTTACTATTAATATTAATAAAGAGCTGTTCAATTCCCTGCTTTCAATTCTTTTGGACATATACCTATAAATGGAATTGTTGGGTCATATGATAGTTCTACATAGGGATACCTCATTTTTTTTATGCTTTGCTTTACTCTGTTTTGCAGCTATTGCATTTTTCTTTTCACAAATTTCAACATCCCTGTGTAAAGCAAATCAACTGGTTCCATATTCCCAGCAGCATGTGCTCACATCATGACTCTGTGTTGCATTTTTGTAATTATCACATTATTTCAAACTTTTTCATTATTATTGTATATGTTATGGTGATCTGTGATCAATGATCTTTCATGTTACTATAGTAACTGTTTTGGAGTGCTATGGAACCATGCCTATATAAGATGGTAAACTTAATCTATAAATGTGTGTGTTCAGTCTATTCAACTGATCAACTATTGCCCCATCTCTCTCCCTTCCTTTTCCTCCTTGTTCCTAAGATGAATTAATATTGAATATAAGACATTTAATTAAATGTCAATTGAAGTGTTCAATTGAAGGGAATAGTGGCTTGTCTCTTGCTTTAAACCAAAATCTAGAAATGATTAAACTTAGCGAGGAATGCATGCTGGAAGCTGAGGTAGACTGAAAGATAGACCTTCTGTGTCAAACATTTAACCAAGGTTTGAAGGGAAGGGAAAAGTTCTTGAAGATCATGCAAAGTGCTTCTCCAGTGAACACCTGAATGACTATAAAGCAAAATAGCCTTATTGCTGATATGGTGAAAGTTTTAATGGCTTGTATAGAAGATCAAACCAGTCACAACATTCCCTTAAAACAAAGCACAGTCCCCTGCATGCCCTAACTCTCATCCATTCTCTGAAGACAGAGAGAGTTTAGGAAGTTACAGAAGAAAAGTTTGAAGTTAGGAAAGGTTAATTCATGAGATTTAAGGAAAGAAGCCTTCTTCATAGCATAAAAGTGCAAGGTAAAGCAACAAGTCTTGATGTAAAAGCTGCAGCAAATTTTCCAGAAGATCTAGCTAAGATAATTTCTAATTTCTGAACTTATTAGTTTTCATATTCTAATTATTTTATATCAGCAAGTTCATACAGTATTTGTACTTTTGTGTCTGTCTTATTTAACTAAATATGATGTCCTCAAATTTCACCCAAATTATAGTGTTTATCAGACCTTCATTCCTAAACAAGAAATTTTCATTGTAGAAAAACAACCTTATCCTGGAAGTAAATGCCACCTAGGAATGATATAGCTACAGAGGACAAATCAATGTCTGGCTTCAAGACTTCCAAGTTGAAAAGGACAAGCTGACTCTCTTGTTAGGGGTTAAAACAGCTATTCACTTTAAGTTGAAAATAATATTTCATTACCATTCTGAAAATCCTAGTGTCTTTAAGAATTACATGAATATACTCTTGTCTGTGCTCCATAAATGGAATAAGAAAGTTTAGGTGAGAGCAATCTGTTTACAATATGGGTTACTGAGTATATTAAGCCCACTGTTGAAACCTACTACTCAGAAAGATAAGAAAAAAGATTCCATTAAAAATATCCCTGCTCATTGACAATGCACCTGGTCACTGAAGAGCTCTGATGGAGATTAACAGCAAAATTAATATTTTTGCATGCCTGTTAAAACAACATCCATTCTTCAATCATGGATCTAGGAGAAATTTTGACTTCAAAGTCCTATTATTTAAGAAATATTTTGTAAAGCTAGACTTGTCAAAAATAATGATTCTTCTTATTTATCTGGCCATGAATCCAAAACCTTCTGGAGGGAAGCAGATGTAGTTCAAGTGGTTGAGCACCTGCTTCCCATGATGAGGAACCAGCTTCAATCACCAATATCTCCTAAAATTTTTTCTGGAAATGCCATTCTAGATGTCAGTAAGAACATCTGTGGCTCATGGAAAGGTGTTAAATATCAGCCTTTACAGGAGTTTGGAAAAAGTTGATTTCAACCCTCATGGATGACTTTGAAGGTTTTAAGACTTTGGTGGACAGAGTAACTGCAGAGTTGGTGGAGGTAGAAAAGATCTAGAATTAGAAGTGGAGCTTGAAGATGTGACTGAATTTTTCCCATTTCATGATAAAACCTGCGTAGATGAATATTTGCTTCTTATAGATGAGCAAAGAAAGAATTTTATTGAGATGAAATCTACTCTTGGTGTGGATTCTGTGAACATTGTTGAAATGAAAGCAATAGATTTAGAACATTGCATAAACTTTATTGAGAAAGCATGAGCAGGTTCTGAAGGGATTTACTTCAGTTTTGTGTAAAATGCTGTCAAATAGCATTGCATGCTAAAGAGAAATTGTTCATGAAAGGAACTATCAGGCAATATAGCACACTTCATTGTTGTCTTATTTTAATAAATTCTGCAGCCACCCCAATCTTCAGAAACCACCACCTGGTCAGTTAGCAACCATTAATGTCAGTGCAAGACTTTCTACCACCAAAAATATTATGTCTCATTGAAGACTCAGAAAATGGTTAGCAGTTTAGCAAAGAATTATTTTAAATTAAGGTTTGTTCATTGATTTTAGACATAATGTGATTTCACAGGTAGTAGACTACATTTTAGTGAAAACTTAACTTTTATATGCACTGGGAAACAAAAACATCATATGACTTGCTTTATTGAGGTGATCTGGAACCAAGTCCATAACATCTCTGAAGTATGCCCATGCTTAATTTCTGAGGAAATGCCAATCTGTTTCCTATATTAGTTACTCAGTTTTACTTTCCAACCAACAATGTACTAGTGTTCCTATTTCTTTAAAGCCTTTACAAAACTAATTTTCTATTTTTCAAATAGTAAACATTCTGGTAGGTGTGAAATAGTATCTCATTGTGGTTTGTATTTGAATACTGAATTGCTAATGATGAACATTATTTCAAGTACTTTTTGGTAATATGAATACTTCCTTTATTCATATGTTTTTCTAATTTTTAAAAAAATGTTTTTTTTTTTTTTGTCTTCAGTTTTATTTTTAGTGTTTCTTAATATAGTCTGGATTTAAACACTAGGGCGTATGTTGTTTCCAAATATTTTATCCCATTCTTTTTATTGTCTTTTTACTTTCATGAGAATGCTCTTTGAGCACATTTTTAAAAAATTATGAAGACCTTTTTATCTTTTTTTTTTTTTTTTTTTTTTTTTTTTGCTTATTCCTTGTGCTTTTGTTTTAATGTCTAAGAAACCATTTTCTAATGCAAACTCCAGAAGACATTTCTCTAGGTTTCCTTCCAGGAGATTTTTAGCTTAATTTCTTATATTTAGGACTTTGATCCACTTTGAGTTGAATTTGGTATATGGTGTGAGGTAGCAGTCTAGCTCTACTCTTTTGTATATGGTTATCCATCTTTCTCAACACCATTTGTTGAAGATACTATTTTTTCCTCACTGAGTGAATTTTGCATCCTTGTAAAAGATCAATTAGCCATATATGTGAGGGTCTATTTCTGCACTTAAAATTTCATTCCATTGATCCATTTGTTGAAGATACTATTCTTTCCTCACTGAGTGAATTTTGCATCCTTGTAAAAGGATGTATCTTAAATTCACCAGTTTAGCCATCTGGACCTGTACTTTACTTTATTGAGAGCTTTCATTACCAAGCCAATCTCTTTACATGTTTTACTTGTGTGTGTGTGTATCTATTTATTCTGAGTCATTTTAGGTAATTTTCATGTTTCTAGGTATTTGTCTGTTTCATCCAGGTTATCTATTATGTGAGCAAACAATTGTTCATCATAACTTCTTTTTTGGGGGGATAAAATCTCTTTTGTTCTTTTTTTTCAGTGGAAGTTGAACATTCATACATGAACATACATAACCAATAAGTGCATAGTAAAAGGTGTGAACTTACAAGACAAACCTGGATATTATCATTCAGGGCTCTCATACATCACTCTACCACCAACACCTCACATTGTTTTGAAACATTTGTTAAAAACTTTGAAAGAGCATTGTCAAAACATTACTACTACCAAGACTTCTGTGCAGATGGTGTCAAATTAGAAACACAGGGATCAACTCTCTCACAAAAAACAATGGAGAAAGAGCAAAAACATACTTAAGGAAGTTTCTTTGGGGATCTATAGAACATGAAAGTGCTACACATCATCCAGGAGAGGGCGAGACAGGTAAACAAGCCAAAGGAAAATCATGAGTTACTAGACCCTGTGGCTGGAAATGACACATATACATCACCCTGAAGGCAAATAGACTTCGTAAAACCCTTGGCTCATAGCAGCCAACTGAGTGGGTGGGAGTTTTCCCTGGGAGGAAGAGAGGGCTGGTGGAGGGTGGAGAGTGGTTTCTTTTCAGTTAGTTTGACCAGCTGTGCTCCCTTTGAATCTTAATTAAGACCCCAATAAGCACTTAGGTGGCCAAAGGGAGAAGGAAGGGTTGATCTCATTAGGCGATCTACCATACCAGCCTCCCTGGGAGAGAGAGTAACTGGTCTGTAAGGATACAGAGACAGGCTCCTAACCAGCCTGTCTCTGGCAAACTTGAGAAGCTCAACTTGCTTGAGGGAATGGGAGCTGGAATACCCAGATAAGTTTTCAGAATCCTAATTAACCTGAGGAGCCAGTGTAGCTCAGTGGAAGGATTTCTGCCTTGCATATAGGAGATGCCTGGTTCAATTTACAGTACTTCTTCCAAGAGAAGGTTATAGTGCAATCTGCAGGCACCCTATGACAGAGAATGTGTAGACAGATATTTTTTCTTCTTTTAGGTCTTCTTAGATCTGTTATTTTTTATCAGTTGGATTTTTTCTTCTTTTTCTTTATTTTATTTGTAAAATCTGGATATACCTGCTGTGGAGGGCAGGCTTCAGAGTGATTGATTTATAAGTACCAGCCACCTGATAAGCTCCTTAAGGGCCTAAGAGGGAAAGCTGTTATCCCTGGGTTGTTTTTTGTTATTGTTGTTGTTTTGTTTCTTGTCTGTGGCCTTTCCCCTTTCTTTGCTGCCTGTGTTTTCTTTTACTTATTTTTTTACCTACATTACTTTTTTCTTTCCATCATTTTTCTATCTTCTATTGCTTTTCTTTCTTTCCACTTCTTGTGACACCATCATATATATTTTTCTCTCTCTTTTTTCTTTTTTCCTCTCTTCTAATCATTCTGGCTTTTCAATTTATTCTATTTTTTTCTATAATTTGTTTCTTGTTCATTTTTTCTATTTCAACTTTTTAAATTTTTTATTTGTTTGTATTTTTAATGATTTTTATCCATGTTACTTATTTTCCAAGCTCTTGTATGGTTCCTCTTCTACACTTTTATTATTATTACTGTTATTCTATTTATTTTCTTATTGTTTTCTTTTTCTAAGGTCCTAATATTTTTTTTCAAGGGAACACAGACAACTGCAAGGATATAGAACCAAGTGTCAAAAAAGTAACCTTACCACACACATAAAAAAAAAACAAAATAAAACTAGAGTAGGAAGAGAAGCTAATCAACCTAATAAGCCCATAAAGATAAACAGATTTCTAGACACCAACAAAAAATTACAAGCTATACTAATAAACAAGAAGACATGGCCAGTCTAATGAACAAACTAAAAACCAGGAGGAATGCAAAATATAGAACAACTAATGAAAAGTGGGCAAACAAATATGAATAAACATAATGAAGTGAAAGAAGAGATAAAGGTTATTAAGAAGACACTGGGTGAATATACTGAAGAAATTGTAAACATACATAAAAGATAATAGATCAGATGGTGATAATTGGCACAATACAAGAAATAAAAAAATACACTGGGAGAACATAACAGCATATTTGAAAAGGCAGAGGAAAGAAACGGTGATGTTGAAGACAATACATCTGAAATCAGATAGGACAAATAGACAAAAAGAAAAAATCCAGCAAGGAATTAGGGATTTGAATGACAACATGAAACACACACCATATGCATTATAGTCATCCCAGAGAGTTAAAAGAAGGGGGAGGGGGCAGAAGGAGTGTTGGAGGAAATAATAGCTGAATATTTCCCAACTCTTTTGAAGGACATGGACATACAGGTACAGGAAGTGCAGTGCACCACAAACAGTATAAATCTTAACAGGTTTCCTCTAAGTTATATACTTATAAAATATTCCAATGTTCAAAGCAAAGAATATTAAAAGCAGCAAGAGAAAAGATATCCATTACATACAAGGAAAGCTTGATAATATTAAGTACTGACTTCCCATCTGAAACCATAGAGGCAAGAATGCAGTGGTATGACATAGTTAAGGTGCTAAAAGGAAAAAATAACTTCCAGCCAAGAATTCTGTTTCCAGCAAACGTGACATTCAAAAATGAGGAAGAGTTCAAAATATTCACAGATAAGAAGAAATTAAGAAAGTTTGTCAACAAGAAACCTGCCTTTTAGGAAATATCAAAGGGAGTTTTGCAGACTGAAAGAAAAAAAAATAGGAGAGAGAGGGATGGAAGAGAGTGTAGGAATGAAGATTACTGGCAAGAATAACTAAGAAGATAAAAAGAGAAGTAGAAAGCAACATATGTAATATATAAACCTAAAAACTATATGGCTAATGTAATGCCTTGAAAATAACAACATTGAATTTTAATGGATTAAACTTTCCAACCAAGAAACACATTTTTGCAGAATGGAGAAGAAAATATGAACCATCTATATGCTTCCTACAAGAAACTCACCTTAGACCCAGGAATGCAAGGAAATTGCAAGTGAATGGTTTGAAAACAATTTTACATGCAAAGAATAACCAAAAAGGCTGGAGTTGCTATACTAATATCAGACAAAATAGACTTTAAATGAAAAACTATTCCAAGAGACAAAGAAGGATACTATATATTTTAAAAATGGGTAATTTATCAATAAGAAAGAACAATCATAAACATTTATGCAACTAACCAGAGTGCCTTAAAATATATGAGGCAAACATTGGAAAAACTAAGTAGAGAAATAGATGTATCTACAATTATAGTGGGGAAATTTAATATACCATTATCACCATTAGGCAGAACATATCAACAGAGGACCAATAAAGAAACAGACACCTTGAATAATATGTTAGAAGATCAGATCTAATAGATATATAGAGAACATTACACCTAAATACAATGGGATAAATATTCTTGTCAAGCACACATAAATCATTCTCCAGGATAGACCACATGAAAGGCCAAAGTACAACTCTCAATGAATTAATAAAGATTGAAGGTATACAAAGTAATTTCTCTGACCCACAATGGAATGAACCTAGAAATCAATAAGGAACAGAGAAACAGATTAGGCATCAAAAATGGAAGCTTAACAACACACTTAAATAATCAATGGGTAAAGTACAAAAATGTAATAGAACTCAATAACTACCTCAAAATGAATGATAATGAAAGCAGAACATATCAAAACCTATGGGATGCAGCAAAACCAGCGCTGAAAGGAAAATTTATAGATATAAATGCTTATATCAAAAAAGAAGAAAGAGTTAAATCAAAGATCTAACTGCACACCTATAAGAATTAGAAAAAGAAGAACAAACCAACCCCAAAGCAAGTAGAAAGAAGGAAATAACAAAGATTAGAGCAGAGGTTAAATAGAATTGAAAATAAGAAGACACTAGAAGAAATTAACAAAGCCAAAACCTGGTTCTTTGAGATTAATAAAATTGACAAGCCCTTAGCTAGACAAAGAAAGAGAGAGAGAAGATGCAAATACATAAAATAACAAATGAGGATGAGGATATCACCACTGACCCCACAGAAATAAAAAGTATCATAAGAGGATACTTTGAAAAATTGTATGCCAACAAGATGGATAACTTGGATAAAGTGGACAAAATTCTAGAAACACACAAGCAGACTACACTGGAAAAAGAAGAAATTGATAAACTCAACAATCCAATCACAAGTAACAAAATTGAATCAGTCCAAAATAGAACCCACTGATAAGGCATCAGTCTCTGGGGCTATCCCCCCTTATATAGGACCAGGGTGTCTCCGGAGCTCTTAGGAACCCCCCTGAGTGGGGTGATAGGCACTTAGATGTTCTATGAGCTCCTACTGAGGTGTGCGTAAGAGTTACCTCTGGGATGTAGGCCATTTTAAATCAGCACACACCACTCAGAACTGAGTGGGAGAGAGTGTGGTCTACAGT
>JAKSZT010037046.1:1158363-1198241 GCA_026826555.1 Tolypeutes matacus
CAATGCACTAATCAATGCACAAGTTCCTCTTTGAGCTGCAGTTAATAAATCTAAGTTTCAGGTTTGTAGTACTGTACATGCCGTGGGAGCAGGCCACAATGCTAATTGTGTCTGTTTAGGTTCTACTGACATTACTTTGGTAATTATTGCTTTACTTGGTATATCCTTCACACAGCCATCATTTTGCAGCACCATTGGCCCTTGAAGGGAGGGTCCAGTGTTTTACCTGCCTGGGGGTAGCACCCTTCAGCACTATGAAACAGAGCCAGTTTGGAAGCAATGTCCATTGAAAATCTGGCCATATTGAGCCATTGCCAGCTGCGGCAGGAGTCTGAAATTGCAATGTACTTTCCATCAACTTCAGGAAAAATGTCCAGATGTGGTATACACTTTTATTATTTAGGGGTTATAGTGACTAACCTAGCCAATAACTCAAATGGAGACACACTGTGTAGGGTACTGGAGGCCTGGTTTGAATGCACAAGAGAGTTTGACAATACTGAAGTCTATCTGTTAATTTTTATACAATTTCTAAAAACTTCCAATGCAGTTTAAAACATATTAAATGGACTCAGCTATTTTTAGTACTTTACATTTTACTTCTACACCTTTACCATGATTATGTTAATTAACAGGTATTTTATTTTTGCAGTATAGGAAAAACTTTCTTCATTATTTTATAAAAACCAAAGATTCTTAATGGAATTAAGATTATCTTCCCCCTACCACCACTTTAATATGCAGATTGAGGTGGCCTCTGACAGGTTTCCTTGTTATGAAGTTACTTTTTGTTATCAATATCAATTCAGGTTTCTATTTAATAATGGCATCTTGGAACTAGCCAATTAACTACTTCAGTTTAGATAGTGCTTTTACAAACTTCTTATAATTAATCAGAAATCACTTTTTGTTATTAATATTAACTCTAAGATTTCTATTTAATAATGATTTCTCAGAATCAGACCCTTACATTATAATCTTTCAGTTTAAAAAATGCTTTTACAAACTTCCCATAACTATCCCTAACCATATAGACCATGGTTACTACATCTCAAGGCAAATTTCACTTTTACAAAACATATTCCCTTACTTAATGCTACTTTGTACAATACCTTCTACAAATTTTTATATTCATTAAACCTTGTCTTATGTATTCCCACCCTTATTTTATGAAAACCAGCCCTCTTAGAACAAAACACATTCCCTTAAGAGAACTTATCAAATTTTAGTCAGCATTGACTAGGAATTCACTTCTATAACCTTTTAGTTTTTTCTATATCCATTTAAGTCTCATATCCCTCATTCTGTTTTGTGAAGAAAAATAAAACTATTTATTTCAATTCAAGCAAAACAATTTTTTAAAAGACGTTTAAGCAAGGCTTCTAGTCACTGAAATTGTGGGTCAATAAATTCCTTTTTTTAATCCCAAAAAATAACATAAAAGAGGTTTGTAATAATTTTATTAGTCAAAAACTTACAATTTTCATCATTTGAAAGATTTATCAGACTTAATACTACCTAATTTTATTAGTATCCATATAACCCTAGGGAGATGATACCCAAGATAAATAAAATTGAAACAATTATAGTTTATGCAAGAAATGTTTTTTTTCTTCTTTTCCCCATAGGAGGTTTTAACCTCTTTTCTCTTTAACAAATTTTTAAAATTGTGAATAACTTTAAAAGCATGCTGACTGCAAAGTTTTTTAATATATTATAATTGTTTGATTTGCTTTAGTTTTAATTTAGAAAAATCGTTTCAGAGTTTCCAAGGATTTTTTCTTTACTTATTGAAATTATGCCATTGGATTATTACTGCTATCTTAAAAGCTATTATAATTTAATTGGAAAATTACTGGCAGACTATAACAAACAAGTTTTATACTGCAATATCCCCTCTGTCCTTATCATTATAATTTCTAGGCCTAGTAGAGAGAATTCTAGGCTAAACCCACATCTCCCCTCTCTTTCCACACCCAGCCTATCCCATTAGTATCTGCAACTGGTTTAAATGAGTCACTGGGATTTAGTCAAGGTTAGGAGAAGACCCTGGGGCCATGACAGGCTATTTAAAGATTAAGGGAGACTTCAGCAAAAACTTTTTAGATTCTTTCCTTTATATAGATTCTTTATTCACATTTTATGAGATCTTTTTATCTTGCTTGATTCTCCAATTTGGGCTTCAGGAGTACTCATTTACCTATATATGTACCTATTTGATTTTAACAATTTGAATAGAGCTCTTTTAATAATTTTCATTTGTTAATATAATATTAACATCTGGAGGTGTGAAAATATACACTGAACAAACAGATGAATGCAAAAAGAATTAAGACACAGCAACAGAAAAATCTCACTAATTTGACTCATAATTCTCACTCCTTTGCTATGGCTGTGTCCAAGATCTCTACCATTTCATATCTCTGATTTTTACTACATGTACGATCACCTCTGTTATTACTGTTGCCTGCAATATGCAAACTCATTCTTGGAAACACTTTTATTAATAACCAGCAAACACTTAAGAATGCTTGAGTGCTGTAGTTAAGCACAAATTTAGCAGTTTAGACAGATAGACCTTTAACACATATATTCTGGATTACTCTTTAGGAATACACTTAGACTCAAAGTTCAGGAGTAAACTATTGATTCAAAACTAAAAGTTCTTGTTAACACCTTGATAAAAATTCTGATGAAAATAAAATGTGAATAAAACTTAAAAACATTGTCAAAATAACATCTCATTCCAGTTTCCATAGTTTTGCAGTATAACTGATCATCAACTTGTTTCATGTGATTGGTTAAGGAATCTTTCATTTCTGCCTGTGTTAGGTGCATATCCCTTTCTAACTTTAACTTTCCTTCTAAGTGTCACACAGAGGCCTTTGCCACTTCTTCTGCCTTGGTAGCCACCCACATGTCTCCTAACAGGGACCATACTATAGCTGTCACTATGTGGCAGTCTCCCTTTTCCTATTTAACTGTAGCTGCTCTGTTGCCTGCTGTAGCAGAGCCAGCATACCTGCCTGAATATGGCATCCCCATATTTTCTCAGTGGTCCCCACTCATCCTGGAGGGCAGCCACTCCTTCCCACTTGGATGTTATAGGTCAACCAGGGATTTCTCCAACAGATTCCTCTTCCCATGAACTCATGCCCATTATTGCCAGTGATCTTTCAGCCTTCTGGCTATGGCTTGCCAAATGTTATAATCCTACTCTGGAAAGGCACAAGTTGATGAAGCCATGAGACCAAATAACACACCTGGCATTTAGTCAGAAATAAGCTTTATTGGGACTTACGGACCAGAAAGAATCTCTGATGGCAGTGGTTCAGAGAATGAATATAGTGCTCTGCAAAGAGATGAGAAAATGAGGGGTGATAGATGAGAGTTTCAGAACAGGGGCATTCCACAGGGTATGAGAACAGAGTTCCTACTAGTATTACATAAAGTGTGTACATGGGGTGTAGTGATGTTTTCACTATACTCCAAAGAAGGATCTTTACCAAAGCAGTTTAGTGCTTTGGGAAGATTATAGCTTATGATAATAGCTATACATTCTATTTCTTCTGCAGAGGGTTGTTAACATTTAATTTATGCCTAGGTAACACAGGCATCTATGTGCTGAGAGCTTGGGGGGTGAATCAATTTAGGGCTTTTGATTGGGCTATATCAGTGAGGTGTTACACAGGTCTGCCCTCCTGCTGGGTCTTATATGAATGGAGATACACAGAGAGAGACACAGAAATGGAAGCTCTGCCATTTTGACCAAGACATGAGAGAGAGAAGAATTGATTGTTTGCAGGTGAAGCTGAAACACAGAGCCACCAAGAATCTGGGCCCATGAAGCAGCTCAAGGCTGAAGGAATGATAAACCTGCAGCAGAAAGCAGAGACCTCAGCAGAGACTAGCCACCATTTTGTTTTGCCACATGGCAGGACATCAGGATTTCTACCAGGATCTGACTTTGGTGAGACAGTATCACTGGTGGTGATTTGGATATTTCCCAGGCTTAGATTTGTAATTTTTTCCCCTATTAGAATTCCCACTAGAAATGTCAACTCACTTTTGTTACATTGCATAAGCAGCCCTTTGGCAAACTAAGACAAAGGGCTTTTTGAAACATCAGATATATAACAGATTATCTAGAAAGACATGTGTAAGTGTCAGCCAGGATGCATGTTCAGAAAAGACATAAGAATATGCTAAGCTTTCACCTTTGGCTAATACATAGACTCAAAACACAGAAATTGAAGACTATGGCAGAGTTATAAAAAATTTGGCTAAGAAATGAAGGACTGACCGAACCTAACACCAATTTGAAAAGAAGAGAAGAACTTGCTCTTTTGTTCTTTTCCCTCTTCTTCTTCTCCTCCTCCTCCTCTTCCTCCTCCTCCTTCTCTTCCTCCTCCTCCTCCTGTTCTTTTTCTGTCTTGGCTGTAGCTGTTTAGATGAATCTTCGGCTGGATACTAGCATACTACAAACAAAAGTAACAGAGATGTCAAAAACTACACACAACAAGCATAGGACTATTTGACAAAAGCAGTGAAACTTAATGTAAAGTATGAACTACAATTAATGATGTAACTATAGTAATGTTGTTCTTCAATTACTTCAAATATATCACTCTAATGCAAATAGTTAAAATAGGGAAACTTGCATGTTTGGAAGGGGATATAAGATACTTCTGTATGATTTCTCTATAAACCTACAACTTCTTAAAAAAAAAAAGAATTAGTGGACAAATGATTCCACCTAATGCACTGAAAGATGCCATGGTGAATATCTTACTTTATAAATAGTGAAAAAAGACATGCATACCAGATATGCATGGTAGATGTATGATCCAAGGCAGTGGTTTGGTGACCCAAGTCTATTCTAAGGCAGGCCTCTGAGATCTGATTGAACCATAGTGTCAGCTTTGGAACCTGCACATCCAATATGGGTCATCGAAGGCAGATTGACTCATAGGGTAGCTGTGTGGTTTGCAAGTATTCCAGATATTGTGTCTCAGGATTGAATAATGGTTCACCTAAATAAAATATTAGATGGCTTTGTTAACCAACTTTTCCTGGCTCCCTGGAAGATTGACTCAGGACAAAGGTATGAGTCCCTGAACTTGGAAGTTCCACAGGGCAGAAAATAATGAATTATGGGTGTCTGAATTAAGAGAAGTCACAGTGCTGAAAGATGGAGTGAAAAAGCAAAGCAGAGAGTAGGGGTTGGAGTTGTGCTGATTGTAGCTAACAGGGAGAAAGAGACTCTAATTAAAATAAAACTATGAAGAGGATCTGGTCAAGATGGCATTGGTTTAAGTGTGGACTCACCATCTCTATCACAAAAAACAGCTGAGTAGGGGCAAGATCCTGCCTGAGTGAGGTGTTTAGGAAACCCACAGAGCAGGAGGCTTCAGAGCATTAATCTGGAGAGAGCTGGACAAAGAGATAAATTGCTCAAGGTAAAATCCTGAGTGCCTTGCCTCTGAGGCTGGAAACTGTGGGATGGCTAAGACTCACTCTCAAGGCAAAGCCGATGCAAGCTCCAAGTCCCAACTTCTGCTGGCCACCCAGTAGAAGGAAACATTTTCCAAGAGTAGAGGGGTTCTGGCAAAGAGCGGAAAGGGGTTTCCTTTCTGTGGGTTTGGTTACCTGGACCCCCTTTGAGCTTTGAGGACATATTAGCTGGCTCAAGGTAGCACGAGGAAGAGGGGAGAGATGAATCTGATGAGGCAACCTTATTTACCTAACCACCCTGGGATAGAGAAATTTGGCTTGAGGAGGCCTGAGTCAGGCAATTGACTAGAGCCATGCTGAAAACTCAAAATTTCAACTCCTGTGAGGGAGGCAGGCAGTAGGAAGCACTTAATAAGCATCCAAGAGCTTATTTAGAGTTCCCTGGGAAGGCAGGGTGGTCTGTAAGATGGTTGAGAGTCATTTTTCTGCAGTGAGTTCAGTCACCAGGGTCCCATTTGAATTTCAAAAGGGAACTAAACCTGACCTGGAGAGGTAAGGGGGAATCCCTTCACACAGGCTGTTGTGCCCTGCTGCCCTGGGAGAGAAAGCAATAAGAATAGAAAGGGGGTATGGACTGACTCTTAATCAGCAGGAATTTATCCAACAGTAAAGAGTCAACCTGACTGAGGGAATGTGACTGGATAGCTTTCTGAAGTGCTAACTGACCCAACAAGAAAGTTGATCTCAGTGGAGGAGTTTCTATCTTGAATATACAAGGTCCCTAGTTCAATTCCTGGCTCCTCTTAGAGTAGTAATGCACCAGGATATCAAACATCCAGCTGATACTTTAGAACAGGGAAAACATAAACATTAATTTTGAATTAGCTTCTATTGGGTCTCTTATTTTTCCTAAAAAAAAGATTACTTCCTTTGAAAATTTAACTTACTTTACTTGCTAAACACTGCTTCAAAACTTGCAGAGGGAAGGCTAGAGGGAAATTAACTGATGGATATCAGCAGCCTGAGAAACTTTCATGGGCCTAAGAAGGAAGGCTATTCTTCCTTAGTTCTTGTTTGACTGCTTGCTTGTGTGTTTGTTGTTGTTGTTTCTTGTTTTTCTTTCTTTCTCTCCCCACCCCCTTTTTGTTTCTTTAATTAGGTGCTACTGGCTTGATTCTTGTTTGCTGTGTTTCTTCTCCCTTGATTTCCCCTCTTCTGCGTATGCCGATTTTGTCTACCAATGCTATCTCTTTTCCTTCCTTCATCATTCTAAATTCTGCTTTCTGTTGTTGCTTACATTCTACCTTGCTTAGTTTAGTTCTCAATGTTTCTGGGTTTTATTTCTATCTCACCTATTCTGTTTTCTTTCTTTTATTAACTTTTTTCTTTTTGCCCTTTCTTTTCTCTTTCCCTCTCTCCTCATCATTCTGGCCTTTTAATTCATTCTATATATTTTTTTTTCTATTTGGTTTCACATTTCATTGTAGGTACACCACTTTTTAAATCCTATTGCTCTACACTGCTTACATGAGTTAAATATACATTTTCTTAGGTCTTATACATTTCCTCTTCTAAATTTTACTGTTATTATTACCATTATCCTTTTTGTTTTCTTACCTCTTTCACTTTCTCTGGCCCTAATATTTTTCCTTCAATGAAACACAGAAAACAGCAAGGAAATACTACAAGAAGAACAAAGTGTCAAAGAGAAAACCTAACACACACACAAAACCAGTAGCTAAATAAAATGCCAGAGTAGAGAGAAAAGCTAAACAACTGAATAAACTTATCAAGATAAAACGATGACCAGAGAGCAAAAAAAAGTTACAAACAATGCCAAGAAAGAGGAAGACATGGCCCAGTCCAATGAACAAACCCAAACCCAAAAGAGATAGAACATTGAACAATCAATCAAAGTTGTCCAAAAAAATATCATGGACCAACTTAATGAAGTGAAGGAAGAGATTAAGGATATTAAGAAGACACTGGGAGAACATACTGAAGAAATTGTAAACATACATAAAAAGATAACAAATATGATGGGGATGAAAGGCATAATCCAAGTTAGTGTGGAAGCACATAACAGTAGATTTGAACAGGCAGAGGAAAGAATTAGCCATGTGGAAGACAGTATATCTGAAATAAAGCATAGCAGAACAGATAGATGAAAATATAGAAAAAATCCAGCAGAGAATTAGGGATTTGAATGACAACACAAAATGTACAAACATACACATTATAAGCATCACAGAGGGAGGAGAGAAGGGAAAGGGGACAGAAAAAGTGTTGAAGGAAATAGCGGCTGAAAACTTCCCAACCCTATTGAGGGAGATGGATGTACATGTCCAAGAAGCACAATACACCCCAAACAGTATAAATCCCAACATGCCTACTCCAAGATATATACTTGTCAAACTGTCCAATACTCAAGACAAAAAGAAAATACTGAAGGCAGCAAGAGAAAAGAGATCCATCACATAAACAGGAAGCTCAATAAGATTAAGTGGTGATTTCTTATCTGAAACCATGGTAGCCAAAAGGCAGTGTGGTATGACATAGTTAAAGTACTATGTCAAACCAAGAATTCTCTATTCAGTAAAGCTGGCATTCAAAAATGATGGAGAGTTCAAAATATTCACAGATAAACACAGATACTCTCTGTGTTTACCAATAAGAGAGTATACCAATAAGAAATCTTCCTTTCAAGAAATACTGAAGGGAACTCTGCAGATTGAAAGGAAAAAACAAGAGAGAGAGAGTTGGAGGAGAGTGAAAGAACAACTAAAAAAACAAAAAGAAAATAAAAACAACATATGACATATATAAACCCAAAGAAAATATGGCTAATGTAGGTAATTCCTTGAGAGTAATAACACTGAATGTTAATGGATTAAACTCACCAGTCAAGTGACACAGATTAGCAGAATGGATAAGGAAAAATGACCCATCTATATGCTGTCTACAAGAAACCCACCATAGACCCATGGATTAAAGGAGTCTGAAAGTGAATGGCTGGAAAACAATCTTGCAAGCAAATGATAACCAAAAAAGGACAGGAACAACTATCCTAATATAGGACAAAATAGACTTTAAATGAAAAACTATTGTAAGAGACAAAGATGAACACTATATATTAGTAGAAGGGATAATCTTTCAAGAAGAAAAAATAATCATAACCTTTATGCACTTAACCAGGGTGCCTAAAAATACATGAGGCAAAAACTGGAAAAACTAAGTGGAGAAATAGATGCCTCTACAATTATATTGGGGGATTTTAATACACCATTATCTCCATTAGACAGAAAATCTCGACAGAGAATCAATAAAGAAACAAAGACATTGAGTAATACATTAGATGATCTGTACCTAATAGACATATACAGAACACTACAACCAACACAGCAGGATATACATTCTTCTCAAAGGCACATGGGTCATTCTCCAAGATAGACCACATGCTAGGCCACAGAAAAATTCTCAATGAACTCAAAAAGATTGAAATCATACAAAGTAATTGCTTTGTATGATTACAATGGAATGTTGCTAGAAATCAGTAAGGGTCAGAGAACGAAACTAGGCCCCAAATATGGAAGTTAAACAACACACTCTTTGACAAATAGTGGGTCAAGGAGGAAATTTAAGAAGAAATCAGTAATTACTTTGAAACAATTGAAAATGACAAGACAATGTATCAAATCCTATGGGATGCAGCAAAAGCTGTACTGAGAGGGAAATTCAACCCATAAATGCATATATCAAAAAAGAAGAAAGAGTTAAAATTGAAGATCTGACTGCAAACCTCGAGGAATTAGAAAAAGAACAAGAAACCAACTCCAAAGGAAGTAGAAAGAAGGAAATAACAAAGAGTAGAACAGATCTCAATGAAATAGAAAATAAGAAAGCACTAGAAAAAAATAAACAAAACCAAAAGACTATTCAATTGGGAAAAAATTGCATCTTCAGTAAATGATGCTTGGAGAAGAGGAAAAGAATGAGAGAGGAACACCATCTTGCATCTTATACAAAAAATCAACTCAAGATGGATCAAAGATCTAAATATGAGAGCCAAGACCATAAAGATCTTGGAAAATAATGTAGGGAAGCATCTACAGGACCTTGTAATAAGAAATGGATTCATGAACTTCACACTCAAAGCACAAGCAGTGAAAGAAAAAATAGATAAACGGGACTTCCTGAAAAGTAAAAACATTTGTACCCCAAGGAATTTGTCAAGATAGTGGAAAAACAACTTACCCAGGGAAAATATTTGGGAACCAAATATTTGGAGGGGGAGGGAGGAATAGAATAGATGGAAAAGGGAATATTTAGGGGGAAATGGAAGTGTTCTTCATGATCTTGAAATGTTGGACACATTCCATGTTAAATTGCAGCACAAATTCATAAATGGTACAGTCTAAAAAGTAAACTATAATGTAAACCATTGACCATGGTTAGTAGCTATGTTTAAAGTTTTGTACATCAGTTGTAACAAATGTACCATACACACATAAAAAAGTTTTAATATGGGAAGGGGGAAAAGGAGGTTGTTGGGTATATGGGAGTCCCTTATATTCTGTATGTGTCTTTACTGTGACCTAAATCTTTGAAGACAAAACAAAAAAAGTAAGTCACTGGGGAAGAAATGGAAGAAAATGTCACTGTATATACAGGATGACAGATATTACAGTGATGAAAGGCAAAACATCTGGAAAAAAGTTTTTTGCCATTATGTTTTTGATATCCCAATTTTAAAATTTTAATTTAGTTTTAGTTTTTCTAAATTATTATGTATTTTTTCTTATGTTTAAACCTATCATTATTATTTTATTTTCCTATTAATTGTATTTGGTGATATTCTTGGCTTCATTTTTAAAGAAGTTTTGGAACATAAGAAGGGTTACAATTGTGGCAGGGGAGGATCATTTGTGTGGTGTCAGTGATGGGGGATAAATGGGATGAAGTTCACCAGGGCATACATATAAATTATATAAATGTGTTCAAATATTCGTGGGGCATTGTCACAGTGGGTAGAGATTCACACAACTGAAAGATTACTGAATTCCCATCCTGGGCAGCTTTGCCACATTCTCTAATGGAACAACAACAATCCCCCAAGTACAGGGGCAAAGACTAGTGAAGAAGGATGGTTCATTGATGAGTCCTTGATATTGACGGCTATGCTTATGAGCCTTTGCTCCTGAAATTGCAACTAGCCTAATGTTGTAGGGTGCCTAAGCATTACCTCCCGAAAGCCTCCATGTTGCTCAAGTGTTTAAATGTATTACTTTCCCCCAGCATGGAACATGACTCGCAGAGATGAGCCGCCCTGGCACCAAGGGATTACTACCAAGCACCACCTAGCAATATAACAGGAAAAAGACCTTGAATAAAAGAGGGAAAAGATAAAGACAAATGAATTTATATGGCTAAGAGACTTCCAAGTGAGTTGGGGGGTCATCCCAGAGGTAATGTTTATACACATCTCAGCAGGATCTCATAGACTGCCAAAGTAGATACTATTCAAATAGTGGGGCTGTTGAGGGTTCTGGAGACACCCAAGTCTTACAGTCATGACAGATAGCTCTGGAGTTTGGTGCCTTGCTAGTGGGCCCTACTTTGGAGTTTATATTCCTGAGTGTGGAAGAGTTGGACTCAGTTAGACTTCTCTACACATGCCTCTTCTGCCCCTTCTGTCTGAACCTACAGTTGATGCTGTACTTGGTAACTGTACAACCAAGAGACTTGAATCTTTGAGCTGTCCATGAGCCAGCTAGGCCCAGAGTCCCAGCAGAGTTGCAACACCTACTCTCCAGTTCATTAGACTTACCCAGAACAACTAACAAAGAGGTGAGGATGGACAACCACCATACCAAGGAACCAAGAGAGTCTACAACTGCAAGCAAGAGAGTCCCATCCATCAGCTATATGAGATTGAGTCCCCCTCTCAATTGTAGGTGGAATGGGCAGCACCATCTCAGAATCCTCAGGAATGGGGAATAAAATATGGATTAGAGTAGACTTACTGGTATTCTACTATAGACTTATTGTGATTCTAGCAATGGAAGAAATTATACTATTGATGTGAAGACAGTGGCCACTGGAGATGCTGAAGGTAGGGAGAGTGAAAGGAAGGTGTAATATGGGGGCACTTTTGGGACTTGGAATTGTCCTGAAAGACATTGCAATGACAGATACAAGCCATTATATATCTTGCCACACCCTACAGAATTGAGTGGGAAAGAGTATAAACTACAAAGTAAACTATAATCTATCATTAGTGGCAATACTCCAAAATGAGTTCATCAACTGCAATGAATGTAAAACACTAATGAAAGGAGTTGTTAATGTGGGAAAAAGTGGGAGGTGTGGGGAGTGGGGCATTTGGGAAAACCTTATATTCTTCATGCAAAATTTTTGGAATCTATCTTTTAGAAAAAATATATATTTTAAAAAGAAAAAATATCTACAGCATAGGGAGCCAAATTAATTAAAACATCAGTAAACTTAAAAAACAAACATCAAATGGGATCCTGTGAAGGCAGTGCTGAGAGTAAAATTTTTTGCCTATAATGCTTAAGTTACAAAGACAAAAGAGTTCATATATAAGACAAAACTGAATACATGGCAGAAATAGGAAAAGAACAGAAAACTAATCCAAAAGTAAGTAGAGAGAAAGAAATAACAGAGTAGAAGAGAAATGAAATTGAGTACAAAACAACTTGAAATAATCAACAAAACCAAAGATATGTCTTCAAAAAGCTCAACAAAATTGATAAGCCCTTAGCTTGACTAACAAAGAAGAAAAAAAAAAAGAGAGAGAAGCTGCAAATAAAATCAGAATCGAGAGGGAAATCATTACTACTGGTCCCATAGGAATAAGAGATATCATAAGGTAATGTAAATAACTAGATCAAATTAGACAACACAGATGAAATTGCACAAATTCCTTAGAAAAACATGAGCAAATTACACAGACCGTACAAGAACTAGAGACCTTACCAAAACAATCACAAGTAATGATATTGAAATGGTCATCAAAAACCTCCCCAAAATGAAAAGTTCAGTACCAGCCGGCTTCAAAGGGGAATTCTACCAATCATTCAAAGAAGATTTAATACCAATCTTACTCAAGCCTTTCCAAAAAATTTGAACAGGAGATAATGCTAACAAACATTCTATGTAGCCAACATTACCCTAACACCAAATCCAGATAAAAATCCCATGAATAAAGAAATTACACAGCAATTACTCTAATGAATATAGAGGAAAGATTCCTTAACAAAATGCTTGCTAACTGAATACAACATCATATTGAAAGAATTATACAACATTATTAAAAGGGTTTTATCTCAGGCATGCAAGGGTGGATCAACATAAGAAAATCAATATAGTACTCCATGTTAATATATTGAAGAGGAAAAATCACATGATCATTTCAACTGATGCAGAAAAGGAATTTGACAAAATCCAGCATCCTTTCTTGATAAAAACCCTCTGAAAGATAGGAATAGAAGGAAACTTTCTCAACATGATAAAGTGCATATGTGAAAAACCCACAGCTTATGTACTCAATGGTGAAAGTCTGAAAACTTTTCCAATGATATCAGGAACAAGAAAAAGATGCTCATCTCTCCACTGTCATGCATTATTGTGCTTGCAGATCTAGTTAGAGAAATTTCACAAGAAAAAGAAATTAAAAGCATCCAAATAGGGAAAGCACAAGTAAAACTTCTGCTTTTCTTTGATGACATGATCCTACACCTAAAAAATCTTGAAAATTTCACAACAGTACTATTGAAGCTAATAAATGAGCACTGCAATGTGATGGGATACAAGATCAATACACAAAAGTCAATGAAACCTGTTTGTGTACACTAGTTATGAGCAATCTGAGAAGTCAGGAAAAAAATCCATTTACAATAGTGGCTAAAAAATCAAGTAAATGGGAATAAACTTAACCAAGGACATAAAGGATTTCTATTCAGAAAACTATAAAACTTTGCTGAAAAACCAAAGATAATCTACATAAATGGAAGGACTTTCTGCATTCATGGACTAGAAGACTAAATAATATTAAGATGTCAATTCTATGCAAATTGATTTTCAGATTCAACACAATCCCAATAAAAGTTCCAAAAGCCTTTTTTGAAGAAATGGAAACATCAGTGTCAACTTTATTTGGAAGGGTAAGGAATCTGAATAGCCAAAAGTGTCTTTAAAAAGAAAATCGAAGTTGGAGGGCTTTCACATCCTGACTCTAAGCACATTACTTAGCTACAGTGGTAAAAACAGCATGGTGCTGGCATGAAGAGACACATGTTCACCAATGGAATTGAATGGAGAGTTCAGAAATAGACCCTCACATTTATATTCAAGTGGTTTTTTACAAGCCTTCCCTGCTGGGCCAGAACAATCTATTCAACAAATGTTGCTGAGAGAACTGTATACCATATCCAAAAGAAAGAAAGAGGACATCTATTTCACACCTATACAAAAAAAAATGAACTCAAAATGGATCAAAGACCTAAACATAACAGAAGCATACAAATCTTAGAAGAAAATGTAGGGGAACATCTTCAAGATCTCATGATATGTGGTGGTTTCTTAAACCTTACACCCAAAGCACAAGCAATGAAAAAAAATAGATAATTGGCACCTCCTGAAAATTAAACACTTTTGCACTTCAAATGACTTTTTTTTTTTTTTAAAGATTTTATTTATTTATTCATTTATCCCCCCCTTGCTGCTTGTGCTCTCTGGGTCAGCTAACCACGCCGTGCGGGCAGGCTTGCCTTCACCAGGAGGCCCAGGGAACCGAACCCGGGGCCTCCCATATGGTAAACGGGAGCCCTACTGATTGAGCCACAGCCGCTTCCCTTCAAATGACTTTTAAAGGAAGGTAAAAAGGCAGGCAACTCAATGGAAAGAAAATTTTTGGAAATCACATATCCAAAAAGGGTTTGATTTCCATGTTATATAAAAAGATAATACAACACAATTATAAAAAGACAAGCAACCCAATTAAAAAATACGCAAAAGACTTGAATAGGCGTTTTTCAAAGAGGAAATACAAATGGCCAAAAATCACATGAGAAAATATTCAACATCATTAGTTATTAAGGAAATGAAAATAAACTACAATGGTATAGCATTTCACTCTAATAGAATGGCCATTTTCTTTTTTTTTTTTTAAAGATCTCACTTTCTTGGCCATGGGTGAACAGACAAGTTGGACGTGCCGCCAGCGGAAGAGCTTTCACTTCGCTGCCAGAGCGAGCTTCAGGACTTGGTGGCACGGCCTAGGGCAGGACCGAGCTATGGCGCGCGCAGGTGAACAGGAGCAGGCAGAGGTATGGCTGCAGCACCAGACCGGAAGTACGGTGAGGCCTCCCTCCATGGCCCGCATGGGCATCCGCCTGTCCCTGCCTGGGGGTGGCCGTGTCTTGCCTGCTGGGGCTCGGCGTGCTCTATCTCCTCTACGCGGGCTTCCTAGCCGGCGCTTCAGCCTCTGTGACATGGGCTGGGAGCCCGGCGGCGGCAGGGCGGGGCCGCATCTTACAGGGGCTCTGTGAACCTGCGGGAGCTGCTGGGGGTGTCCTTGCTGGTGGCCGTGTGCCACGGCGAAGAGGTGCGGCGCTTCCGGGAGAGCAACGGCCTGTATAAGAAATCCAAGGGGAAGACAGCGGGAGGGAGCTGACAAGATGACCCGGCGATGTGCTGTCTAACCGTAAGATGCTCTACTTGCTCACGACCGCCTTCCCCAGCGTGCAGATAAATACTGAGGAACACATGGATGCAGCTGATCAGGAAGTTATCTTATGGGATCAGGATATTACCGAGGATATCCAGAAGGAAAAAAATACCCCTTAAGAGGTGCCAGCAGAAAGTGTTACTATCTGGATTGACCTACTTGATGCTACACAGGAAGTAGAACCTTCGCCAGTATGTCACTGCCATGGTGTTTGTGGCGACAAATGGCAAGCCTGTACTAGGAGTAATCCAGAAGCCATTTTCTGAGTATATAGCATGGACAGTGGTAGACGGTGGTTCAAATACGAAAGCCCGCAATTTTTACAGCAAGAAAACACCAAAGATCATCGTGTCTCACTCCCATTCAGGCATGGTCAAGCAAGTTGCTCTTCAGACATTTGGAAACCAGACTATAATTCTACCGGCTGTCAGTGCTGGTTATAAAATTTTAACATTCTTGGATGTGCCTGATAAGTCTCAAGAAAAAGCTGATCACCATATCCATGTGACATACATCAAGAAGTGGGATATTTGTGAAGCACTGCTGTTTTAAAAGCCATTGGAGGGAATGTGACCACTCTGAGTGACTTCAAAGAAGGACTCCCTGCTAGCATCAGAATGCACCATCAGGCTCTGGTCAGAAAACTCCTGGATCTAGAGAAGACAGGACAAAAATGAGCATTACCTGTTACAGGACACACTTCTAGAGATGAATATGGTCCACCTGAAATGCTGGAGGCTTTAAAGCGTGGGTAGACAGGATGCATTGTTAAGACCATCCCGAACTGTTTTGAGTATTTATGAAACATCAGAAACTTGTTTTCCCTGTAGAAGGAAGCAAGATGAGGGAAAATGGGTTGCTTCGTGTCTCCAGTATTGTCTTTATTTTTGAGACTATTTTTGTACAGTTGTCATACATACAAGGTACATATTTATATTTGTGAATTGAAATCCATAGCCAAGCCTACATTGTGAGTTGCCATTTTCACAGAACATCATGAGTCTTCACTATTTGTTAATACTTTCAGATAGAATTGGACTGAAGAAAGGGTTGATTTTGTGTAGAAATTAATGTAACTTTACAGTTAAATCTCATTAAAAATGAAGTAATAGGAGATTTCTACCCCTAATTTGGATGAAAAGCATAAGAAGCCACACATCCATTATTATGCAACAAATGCTCTATTTCTCTGTTACTGAATATTTCTTATGGAATAAAATAGAAAAAGCTTAAATTGTTTTTTTTTTTCTTTAAAATTTTAATAACAGTTTACCAGCTAGTAGAAAATATATAGACTTATGATGGTTTGAATTATGATTGCAATTTCTTGTTTTTGGGGGGATGTTTTTGTTTTAAGAAAAGTGTATTTGTACCCATGGTTTACCATTCTGCCATCTTTCTGTCAGGGTTCATTTTCCCTATGAAAGATGCATAGTTCTATCCTTCTCTTCCTTTTGACCAATGTTTAGTCCTTAACTGGTTAGATTTGGTTTAAGGTTTCAATGCTAGTCTTAATATTTTGGCACATTTTTTTATTAGAGATGATATGCTGTTAAGTAATATAAGAAGATAAATGGTTTTCTTAATACTTGAAAGTTATTTGATACTACATGAATTGAACTCACTTTCCCTATTTTCAAAACCACAAAATTTTAACTTTGTTTAGTTCTTTAAAAAAAAAAATCAGAGAAGTTCATGACCAAGAATGTGTTATGGTTGCTTTTACCATTAATAAAAACCAAACTCTCAATGTAATAACTTTTGAAAGGCCCTATCATTTCCCTTCAGATGAAAACGATGGTAAAGTTATTTCTGATGAATTATTTTCGTTATCAGTCTGGAGAATCTCCTTGGAAGAAAGGTTGGGACATAGTTGCTTGTGCCACTTCCTTTGTGTCTGGTTTCTCTCATTGTGGTATCTGGATACTTCATATAAACAATGAGTACCACTATTTCATGTGATCTTGTTCCAAAACTCACTGATAAGGAAAGGGGTTTCTCCTCCGCCGCCCCCCTTTTTTAAAATTTTTAACTCTAAGGCAACTTTCCGTTTATTTACTTAACTTGGAGGTAAAAAATGACTAAAAAATGGAATTCTAGCCTTGTGAAATATGTCTGAACTTGAAGTTTGGATGTCACACTGTCCAAAGACCTTTAAATATCCCTTAATGAACTGAGTCTGGTACAGTGTACAAGTTTCCATCCAATCTCTAGCAAAAGATCACACATCTGATAAGGTGATGGGCCTCATCTTAATCTGGTAGGCCTTTGTTCAGTGAAATTTCATTCAAGTTTTGTTTGGTTAGAACACTTGGTTTTTTAGACCGGCTTTGGAATTCTAAAGAGTGTCAGAGGCCTTATCTTTTTACTTTGCAGGAAGATGAGGAAACCCATTTCTCTCAAGAGAAATGGCAAAGGCTGCAGTTGCCAGGGTCCTGTGGTATAATCAATTATTTTAATTGTAATATGTAAAACTTTCAGGGAAATTGGACTGGAATAGTAGGAAATGGAATTTAATTGGAAAGGTCCGCCCCCATTGTTAAAGGGATACTTTCTGATTTAATGGAAATAAAACTAGTTCACATAATAAGAACGATTGCTTTGGTTTTATTTTTAATTTCATTAATCTGCATTTAGATAATCACTTTGTGAAGGGTTTGTGTTAGGTGCAAAAATTAAGATACCAGCTGACAGTTAAATGCATTGTTTTTATAATTTGTTGGCTGTAGTCTAGTAACTAAAGATTTTAAGTGCTTTTACAGAGTGTTCTTTTTTTAACTTTTCTGTTTCTGAAAGTCGATATACATTGCAGAATTAGAATGAGCAGAAAGAACAGTATTTATATTTATTTATGAGACATTGTGCCAGAACATACCAGTAAACATTTTCATAAATAAGTCAAATTATTTACTGTGACACATAATTGTCCCCCAGGATTACAAAGATGAAATTATTAAAAACAGTACAAAATAACTGAGGAAGCAGTTGACTTTTAGTGACTTTCACCTCCCCAACTCTTGATCTTCTCTTCCCTTGTCTTTGCCCTTATTTAGGGATAACTTTCCCTTACAGTTGAGTTTAATGCATCACATTCAGTAGCAGCAGGGACACTAGTGACCTCAGTATTCATCTGCTGTTCCCTTCTACTGCCCCCTTTATCTCCTCTACCCTATTAGCAATTTCCCTTGCCTGTTAATTTTCCCCTTTTATCTTCTTTTCTGCTCCTCTTTTATAGCCAGCATATTCTACTCCCAAGACCTTCCCCCAAATTCTCCAGGTACCCATTTCTCTCAAAGACTTCTTAAAACGGAAAGGAAAATCACCTTTAAATCCATGAAGCTTTAAATTGTGAGGTCTAATCTGGTATTTCTCTCTTTTCAAAGCATATCTTCCAACCCATCCCTCAAAAATGTAAATGTAGAAAGTACAAGGGAGTTGGGTGGAGAAGCCTGTTGGTGAAAAAGCTTCATGCTTGGATCCCTGTTAGAGTTGATATTACAAGGGTCTATATTCAGGTGAGTTGTTTATGGTTGTATAATGAAGTAACATAAACATTTTGGTTTGTGCATTTTATGTAACAGTTGTGCAATCTCTTCCCATTGGTTGTGTGTGTCCTTTGGATATTTTAAAAATTGCACCCAAGGAGGTGTGGGTGGGCTGGTGGATAAAATGGTGGCAGAACAAATGGAGGCAGCTCAGTGGAAGGATTGTAGATAGATGCTGCAGAGGAAACATCTGCCCTGAACCCTGTGATCAGGAACTCTGCCCTTGAACAGACGTTTGTTTCAAAAATTAGATTTCATTCAGATTTGAAGGCAACAACTATCTCTGATAGCCCAGCAGAAGCAAAGAAAGCTTGAGTGTGACCCCTGTCCCTCAGAAAAGAGCATGGCCAACTGCCCCCTTGGAGAAAGTTTTTAACAGATTAAAAACCCACAACTATCATCTTGGCTATGTGTTGCAATTATCCTGGATAAGAACGATGAATTTTGCCTTTTAGGTCTTGGTTGAATTTGAAGAAGCATTTAATTATTTTCAGGCTATGGCTACAGAAAGTCCGTCTTGTGACTGTTGTGTAAAATAAACTTAATTATCCACAGATTCATATGTATCTTTAAAAAAAAAAGTTGTGCTTTAACAATAGGGCATTGTATGTTAATAGGAAAAATAAAACCTTTTTTTAATAGATGGGGAAAATAGGAACTTTTTTGCCATTAAAAATTCAGTTTTTTCAATGTTTTTAATATTAGATTTGGGGGAATTTATTAAAATTTTTAAAAGTTCCTATAAATTATTTTTGCTTACTCTAACATTTACCACTAAGGTACTTGTTTTATAACAAACTGGCATCTTGATGTGTATAGATTTGGAATCATACTTTGCCTTTAGCTTTTTAATTTAAATTACTATAGGACCAGGATAGATTACATGTTTTTATTTTACTTTTAAATAAATCTTTTCATGATGCTATTGTATCTGTTCTCCTAGTACTCTGTAATAATTCTGGTTAAAAAAGTAGCTATTTATTCATGGCAGCATATCAGTCCTTTCTTAATGTTAAAAATGCTGTGTTTTGTATGTCAAAGTGAGGAAAGGGTTCTGATTATGATTAGCAGTTTACTGAGATGGCGAGAAGATGTGAACTTTATGTTTCAAAAGGACATTTTAGTTTTATGAGGTGCTGGTTTATGTTTGTTGTTTACTTTTATTTCATCGCCACCTGAGAGGTGTAAGGCATTCTTATTTCCCATTGGTGAAGGCTTACCAGAAAGCTTTTATTTATTTTTAAGTTGCATCGTGACTTGTTTTGGCGGGAAATGAGATTTATTAATAGTTTTCCTTTGAGATAATATAATCCAAACTCTCAGAAGTAAGGATGATGAATGATAAAACTTGTTATATATTGTGTTTGTAAGGGTTCCTTAAAGTATAATTAACATACTTTGTGTAAATTGCAAAAGCAGAAACTATGATGTTTGAGTAGTAATATGTTCCATTAAAATTCTTTGTGAGGTGTTAAAATTATGGTGATACATGGGAAAATATAACTAGTATAACTTATGGACTATATAGGTTATAGTAATATTTTAATATTCTTACATCAGGGCAAAGAAGGTACTCTATCATATTAAGGGTTAACAATAAGGGAGTAAATGGTTGTATGGCATTTTTCATTTTGGAGTGATGGAGCATTCTAGAAATGACAGCACAACTCTATGATGAAACTGAGAGTCACTGACCATACACTTTGGATGGATTATTCATGGTATGGGACTGTATAACACATAGAACCTTGTGATGGTTGATGGACTGTGGTTTACAGTACAAATGTGAGAAAGTTCCCTCATGTATTATAACAAATGTCCAATACATGGTGTTAATAGTAGGGGGACTTATGGAAAAAATACACCAAATGTAAGCTACAGACTATAAGTAACAATATTTAATATTTATCCATCATTTGGATGATGTTCTTTCATCATTTGTAACAAATATTCCACAACACACAAGGTGCTGGTCATGTGATGATGTATGGAGGTCCTGTATATTATGCATGGTTCTTTTATAATTAAAAAATAATAATAGTACTAATAATGTTATTATAAAGCTCAGTAAACAAAACAGTATGATCCTGGCACAGGACAAACATATAGACCAATGGAATGGAATTGAGACATCTGAAATCCAACCTCAATTTTATTGCCAACTGATTTTTGACAATGGGACAAAAACCAATCAATTGGTATAGAAATGTATGTTCAAGAGATGTTACTGGGAAAACTGCATCTTCATTTACAGAAAAAAGAAGAGGGATCCCTATCTCAGACTTTATAAGATTAAGAACTCAAAATGGATGAAGGAATTAAATATAAGAACCAGAAATAGCATACTCCTCTGAGAAGAAAATGTAGGGAAGAATTTTCAGAACACTATGTTAGACAATGCTTTCTTGGACTTTATACCTAGAGCACAAGCAACAAAAGAAAAAAGTAGATAAATGGGTCCTCATAAAAATTAAAACTTTTGTACCTCAAAGGACTTTATCATGAAAATGAAATGACAACCTACACAATGGGAGAAAATATTTGGATATTTGCTCATCGATGTGCATAGTAGCATTATTCACAATTTCCCAAAGACTGAAGCAATCTAAGTGTTTATCAACTGAAGAATGCTTAAACAAAATGCCATATATATATGTGTGTGTGTGTGTGTGTGTGTATGTGTGTGTGTATATATATATACACACACACACACAGTGGAATATTATTCAACAGTAAGAAGGAATGAAGCCCTGATACACATGACAAAAGGGATGAACATGGAAGATATCTTGAAAGAAATAAGCCAGGCACAAAAATACAAATAATGTATGACTTCATTATTTGAAACAATTAGAAACAATTTAAAAAAGCAAACTTATAAAGACAGAATCTAGAATACAGGTTATTAGTCTATGAGGTGGGAATAGGAAATGTGAAGTTAAGGCTTAAAATGCACATGGTTCTTATATTTAATGATGAAAATGTTTTGGTAATGGACGGTGGTGACAATATCACAACTTTGTGAAAGTAATTACCAGCACTGAAATATATATTTGATTTTGATTAAAAGAGGTAATGTTAGATTTTATATGCGGTAACAGAATAAAAATTAAACATATATATCTAAGGAACTACACTACACAGTGAACCCTACATTAAACCATCAACTATAGTTAAGATTACAATTATAAAAATGTGCTATAATCAATTTCATCAAATGTTTGTACACCAATACAAGGCATTAATACTAGGGTAGTATATGGGCATCCTGCATTTTATGCATGATTTTTCTATAAACACACTTCTCTAAAAATGAAAAAAATAGTAAAAAAAAATCCTAACAAAATTATTTACTAAAGTAAAAAATTGAGATTCACATGAATTATGATTTTAGAGAACTTGTGACCTCCACAATGAGCATGAAAATTTCCCAAAACCTAAAGACTTTTCTGATAGGATTCTTTGTGGTATTAATAAATTTGAATTCTTTTGGTATTATATAATGAATTATATCAAATTCAATAATGTGCAATGCTCTGTGAGCCAATATTTTCCAGGAGAAACTTCATGTATGAAATCAGGCATATGTGAAGGACCCACTCAAATGCCTAAATTATCAATGAATATGATGTAACAGAGTATGAAAAATTCATTAACATGGTTGAAGATTACAAATTGCAAATCTTTAAGAAACTACCACTTGTTGAATTTTTGGTGTAGAATCAATCACAAAAAAAATGATGGTTATTGGAAAATGCTGTTAAAATACTCCTTTCCGTTTGTAACCATATTTTTGTAAACATTCCGTTTGTGTGAAGCCACATTTTCTTCATATCCTTCAATGAAAAAATCATGTTGCAAAGTTTGAAAGAAAAAAAAAAGATTTAGAATCTAGCTCTGTTCTATTAATCCAGACATTAAAGAGATTTTTCAAAACGTAAAAGGGGATTTCTGCCTCCAAATATTTGTCTTCTTATCTCCACTATCCAAACTTCCTGACTGAATTTTATAATTATGTTGATATTCTGTAGGTAAGTAGACTTCTGTTTTTGAGTCTTCATTTCCAAGATTTCCTTTGAGCTTCTTAGTCCCTCCCAAATTTTGCTTATTTCTAGATTGGCAGTCATTAATGAAAAATTACAGAAAAACTACAAATTGTCTCCTTTTCTAATAATGTCTTTAGAAGCATAAAAATTGGCACTTTGAATTCAATCTAACTTTATTGGTCACTTCCCATGTTGAAGGATCTATTAAAACCACTTTTGGTGAATAACTCTCATTCTGTGCCAAATCTCTTTTTTAAAATTTCTTTACCTTTCATAATCAATTCTTGAATGTTGCCTGCAGTTGTTCATTTATTTTTAGTTTAGTAGTTGCTGGTCAAATATTGGTTTTTAATTTTTCAGTTAATTTCAATCTGCATATGAATTTCCTCAATGTCATAATTTTAGTCCAAAATTTTATAGTTTTGATTTTCGTATTTAGTCATTGTACTAAATCATTTGTTCATTGGGAGAGGTAAGAGTAAAAAAGACATAATATTGAAAGTGTACTACCACATATTACCTCTGTCATATATTGTGTTACTAGTGAGTGAATTTGTACCTGTGCCATTTATTCTGTTGCACTGGTTTCTTTCTTTCTTTACTCACACAAAAGAATGTATTAAAAATTAAGTATTGGAGAAAGCATGATTTAAGTTGAAAAAAAGTATTTTTTTCTTGACTTGATATGCTTCCAGGAAAGCATATAGAAAGAGTTGAGTTTATGATATAGATTTTTTGATGTATATCCTTTCTTTACAAAAGAAAAGATAATGCTGAATGGAAACAATTCTTTGCACGATGCCATATATTGACTAAATATTGGTTACCATTAATTTATTGCATAGATTTATGATTTTAGGAGGGATAAATACTGAGTGAAGTCTTTGCCTTACAATCTAGTTATCCACTGAAGAGGTGAAGGTAAATGATAGTTTTTTTGTATGATTGTTTTATGAATGGAGGGAAATTTGCACTTTCTAGGCAAACAATAATGATGAATTTAGGATCAATATATTTCAGAAATCAGATCCAATCACAATTCAAGTTTTTTACAATGACCTCAAGGTAATGAGTAAATATCAATAGATATTTAATTACTTTGTTCAACAAAGCTTCTACAAAAATTTAATCAATACTCTTCATGGTACCCTAGATATGTATTGATAATTGGATAAGGAAAATCTATTATATTCAAAATCACATTTAGATTTCAATGAGTATTATTAAAAGTCTCAATGTATATACCCCACAATATTAGAGGTTTGAGTTTCTCTTGCCTTTCTTCCATCTTACAGTCAATCACAATCCTTGCAGGAAATGCAGTCATAGCAGATATATATGCAGTTTAACAATAAAGCCTCATTTGCATTATTCAAAGTATTCCTGTCCCTTCTGTCATGGCCATCTCTGCTGTATCTTTTTAAGCAAGGAGAATAGAGTATTACTTCATTAATAGCAGACAGGGTCAGGTGACATTTTTAACCAATAGAATATGATCAAATAAACGAGCTAATGAGTGTCAATTTATGTATGAGAACATTTGAGAACTTCTTTATAGCATCTTTTCATTCTTCTATAAGTACCAGTAACAACCCTTAGGCAGTCTGTTCCAAAGTCTAGGCATAGAAAGTGGATCTAATGTGGGCAGAGAATTTGGTCATAAAATGGGCATCAAAGTCATAACCAACACAAAACTGACATGTAACATAAGTGGGAAATGTTTGTTGCTTTCAGCACTGACTATAAGATTTTTTGGTTACTGCAAACTAAAATAGTCTTAGCTTGCTAATATTATATCAAATTTTTTTCCAAAGATGTTTATCCTACTTATGAACACATACAAGCAATATTTCCTTAAATTCTTTCCTTCACATATTCACCAACAATTGGTGAATCTAGATATATTTTTTATAACCTATTGAATATGTGGCACTACCACGTGATATTCTTTTATTTTCCTTAAAAACCAAAGATAGAGTACACTGTTATGTGTAAAACATGATTTTGCACTTCCTCTGCTTCAGAATGGCTTTTTAGTCCTTAAAAGTTACATGTTTTAACTTTTTAAATTGAAATTTATCATTCATACATGAACACCCATAAACAATAAGTTTATAGTAAAAGCTGTAAACTTATAAAACAAACATGCATATTATCATACAGAACTCCCATACATTACCCCACCATCAACACCTTGCATTGATGTGAAACAATTGTTACAAACTATGAAAAAGCATCATCAAAACATTACTGCTAACTATAACCAATGTCTTAACCCATCTGGTGATTGACACCCTGTATTAGTATTACATACTTGTTATAGTTCACGAGAGAATGTTCTCATATTTGTTCAGTTAACCAACATCCATATCTACCACAGGATTAATTGTGTTATACAGACACATGCTTTATACAATCCTTCCAAAGTGTACACTAAGTGGTCCTCATATTCATCAAAGAGTTGTACTATCATAACCTCGGTCAATTTTAGAATATTTTCATTACTCTAAAAGGAAAAATCTCATAACCCCTTGTCCCTAGAATTGATATAATATCTTGCTTGCCGTTGCTGCAAAAAATATTATAATATTACTCTTAACTATCATTTAAAAGTTACATTAGTTGTAATTTCCCCAGGTAGCACCGCATTCTTAGCACTTTGTAAAAAGAACATTCTTACACTGTTAACCACAATCTTCATCCACCACCGAAATCACTATGTTGTACAGTCACAACATTGTTCACTAGCTTCCTTTTAATTGAAATATTACTTCCACTGACTACCCCTTTCAGCTACAATCACATTTATAAATCAGCAATGTTAGTTATACTCACTAAAATGTATTACAATCTATTCATCTCCACACATTTAGAATAAAACTTTAAAAATTCTATGTACATTAAGCATCAGCTTCCATTCTCAATCTACATTCAATTTCCTAGTAACCTATACTCTATAGTTTACCTCCTTGAGTTTATTCATTGTTATGGTTTATATTAGTAAAACCATGAAATATTTGTCCTTTTGTGTCTGAATTATTTCAATCAACATAAAATACTCAAGCTTCATCATGTTGTCATATGCATCCTAATTTCATTTTTCTTACAGCTGAAAAGTATTCCATTGTATATTTATGCCACATTTTCTTTATCTATTTATCATTTGATGGACACTTGGGTTGTCTCCATCTTTTAGCAATTGTGAATAATACTGCTATGAACATCGATGTGCAAATGTCAGTTTGCATCCTTCTTTCAGTTCTTCTGAATATATTCCTAGTAACTGGATTACTGGATCATAAGGCAGTTCTATTTTTAGTTTGTTATGGAACCACCAAGTATTTTCCACAAAGGCTGAACCATTCCACATTCCTACCAACTGTGAATGAGTGTTTCTCTTTCTCCCCATACTCTCCAGCACTTGTAGTTTTCAGTTTTTTGTAATAATTGGCCATTATATAGGTGTGAAATCATATCTCAGTGTAGTTTTGAAATACATTTCCCTAATAGCTAATAATGTTTTACATTTTTTTCATGTGATTTTTGGCCATTTGTATTTTCTCCTTGGAAAATGTCTATTCAAGTTTTTGCACATTTTTAATTTGATTGTCTCTTTTATCATTGGGTTGTATGATGTCTTTATATAACATTGATATCAAACTCTTATCAGTTTTTTAGTTAAGTATTTTCTCCCATTGAGAAGGTTCCCTTTACACTTTCTTGACAAAGTCTTTTGAAGCACAAAATTGTTTAAAAATAAGAAGGTCCCATTCATCTATTTTTTTCTTACTTTGCTCATGCTTTGGGCATAAGTTTTAAGAAACCACCACCTAAGACAAGGTCCCTATATTTTCACCATATTTTTTCCTAGGAGTTTTATGGAAGTAGACTTTATATTTAAGTCTTTCATCATTTTGAGTTAATTTTCATATAAAGTGTGAGATACAGATCCCCCTTCTTTCTTTTGGATATCAATATCCAGTTCTCCAGCACTATTTCTGAAGAGTCTGTTCTGGCCCACCTGGTGGGCTTGACATACTAGTCAAAATTCACCATAAATTCGAGGATATATTTATGAGCACTCAATTCTGTTCCACTAGTCCACATATCTATTTTTATGCCAGCACCATGCTGTTTTTATCACTGTAGCTAAGTAATATGCTTTAAATTCAGGAAGTGAGAGTCCTCAAACTTTGTTCTTATTTTTAACGATATTTTTGGTATTTGGGACCTAATACCCTTCCAAATAACTTTGATAACTGGCCTTTCCAATTTTGTAAAAAAAGGACTGTTGGAAGTTTTAATAGGATTGTGCAGAATCTATAGGTAAATTTGGGTAGAATTGACATCTTTATGATGTTTAGTCTTCCAATCTATGTTCACGGAATATCCTTCCATTTATTTTGGTTTTCCTGGGTTTATTTAAGCAATGCTTTATAGTTTTCTGAATACAAGGCTTTTATGTCCTTAAGTTTATTCCTAACTGTTATATTATTTTAGTCTCTATTTAAATGGGATTTTTTTTCCTAACTCCCTTCTCAGATTTCTCATTAGAAGTGTATAGATTTTTGCATATTAATCTTGCATATTAATCTGACAATTTGCTGAACTTGTCTATTAATTCTAGTAGCTTTGTTGTGGATTTTTCATGATTTTCTAGATATAGGACCATATCATCAGCCAGTAAATAGTGAAAGTTTTACTTCTTCCTTTCCTATTTGGATGCCTTTCATTTCTCATTCTTGCCTAATTGATCTATCTAGAATTTCATAGCACCATATTGAATAACAGTGGTGAGAGTGGGCATCCTTGTTTTGTTCCCAATAGCAGAAAGAATTTCTGTCTTTCTCCATTAGGTATGGATTTTTCATATATGCACTATATCATGTTGAGAAAATATCCTTCTATTCCTAACTTTTGGGTTTTTTTTTTAATCAAAAAAGGATGTTGGATTTTATCACAGGCTTTCTCCTCCACAATCAAGATGATCATGTCATTTTTATTTCTCAATTTAGTAATGTGATGTATTACAATGATTGATTTTCTTGCATACCTCTGATAAAAGCCATTTGATTATGATATATAATTTTTTAAAAATGTGCTTTTGGATTAGGTTAGCAAGTATTTTGTCGAGGATTTTCTGCATCTATATTCATTAGGGAAAATGCTCTATAATTTTCTTTTTTCATCTTTATTGGGTTTTTTTATTAGGCTGATGTTGGCTGCATAGAACGAGTTTGGCAATGTTTCAGCCTGTTCTATTTTTTGGAAGATTTTGAGCAAGATTAGTAACAGATCTTCTTTGAATGGTGGGTGGAATTTACTAGTGAAGCCATCTGGTCCTGGGCTTTTCACTTTGGGTAGGTCTTGATGACTATTTCAATCTCCTTATTGTGATAGGTTTGCTAAATGTCTATTTCTTCTAACATCAGGTAAAGTACACATACAAAACATGATCACTGAAAGAAGGAAATAGATAAATGGGACCTCCTCTAAATTAAACACTTTTGAGCTTCAAAAGACTTTCTCAAGAAGGTAAAAAGGCAGACTACTCAATGGGAGAAAATATTTGGAAACCACATATCTGACAAGGGTCTGTTATCCATATTATATAAAGAGATCATACAACTCAATAATAAAAGGACAAGTGACCCAATTAAAAAATGTCTAAAGACCTGAATAGACATTTTTCCAAAGAGGAAATATAAAGGAACCCAAAGCACATGAAAAAATGTTTAACATCATAGCTATTAGGGAAATGTGGATCCAACTTACAATGAGATATTTCATACCTTGTTGAATGTCCATTATTTTAAAAATCAGAAAACTACAGGTGTTGGAGAAGATTTGGAGAAAGAGGAACACTCCTTCACTGTTGGTCAGAATGTAGAAAGGTGTAGCTTTTGTGGAAGACAGTTTGGCAGTTACTAAGGAGCCTATCTATAGACCTGGCTTATAATCCAGCAATCCTGCTACTAGGAATATATTCAGATGAACTAAAAGCAAGGATGCAAACTCATATTTGTGCATCAATGTTCATAGTAGAATTATTCACAGTAGTTAAAAGATGGAAACAACCCAAATGTCCATTAACTGCTGAATGGATTAAAAATGTGGTATATGCATATGATTGACTACCATTCAGCTTTAAGAATAAATGAATTGGTTAAATATATGACAGCAGGAATGAACCTTGGAGATGTTATATTGAGTGAAATAAACCAGACCCCAAACGAGAAATATTGTATGGTACCATAATATGAAATAAATACAATTAGTAAACTCACAGAGTTAAAATCTAGAGTATAGTTTACTAGGAGATAGAATGAGGGTTGTGAAGGGGGAGCTGGTGCTTAATATATGTACAATATTTGATAAGGTTGACTTTAAAGGTGTGCAAATATATAAAATATATGGTAGGACATTATAGTGAGTATAACTATCATTGCTGTTTATTAATTTGTGGCTGAAAGGGTAGGCTAGAGACATAAATGTCAGTTGAAAGAAAGTTAGAGATAAACTAGGTCCTTATAACATAGTGAAATCAGTGGTAGATAAGGATTGTGGTTAATAACACATATAGAAAAATGATCTTTTATGAAGTAGAATAAATGTTTGTATTACAAGGTGTTAGGAATATGGTGATAAATTGGAAAATGGAACTAATGTAACTTATGGACTATAGTTAGCGGTAATATTTTAATATACTTGCATCAGTGGCATAGAAGGTACTATATCAATGCGAAGGGTTAACAATAGGGTAGTATACAGAGTATGGGACTTTTCCGTTTGGAGTAATGAATGTTCTAGAAATGACAGCACAACTCTGAGATGAAACTGAGCCACTGAGGGTCCACTTTGGATGGATGATTCAAAGTACGGGACTGCATAACACAGAGAACCCCATGGTGGATGATGAACTGCGGTTAACTGTACAAATATAGAGAACATTCTCTCTTGAACTATAACAAATGTACAATACACGGTGCTAATAGTATGGTAGTTTGAGAACTTAGAAATCCAACCTCACTTTTATGGCCAACTGATTTTTTTTTTTTTTTTGCTGTGTCAGAATCCTTCCAGAGACATCCCATTGCATTTTTTTCTTTCTTTCTTTCTTTCTTTTTTTAAATAGATACTTAGATTACATAAATGTTACACAAAAAATATAGTGATTCCCATATGCCCCACTGCCCACATCTATCCCACCCCCCCACATAAACATCCTTCAATAGTGTGGCACATTCATTGCAATTGATAAACACATCCTATGGCTTTGTCATTAAGTATGGACCATAGTTCACATTGTAGTCTACACTCTCTCCCACACAGTTCTGCATGTTATGTGATGATATAAAATGGCCTGTATCTGTCCTTGAAGTGTCATTCAGGACAATTCCCATGTCCTGAAAAAGTCTGTGTATTACAACAGTTGTCCCTCTCCCTGCCCCCAGAGCTTCCAGTGGCCACTGGCTCCACATTAATCTTGTAATTTCTTCCATTGCTATAATCACAATATGTCTATAGTAGAATACCAGTAAGTCCACTCTAGTCTGTAGTTCTTTCCATAATCCTGGGGATTTGGGGATGGTGATGTCCACTCCACCTCTAATTGAGAGGGGACTTCTATCCCATGGGGAAGATAGATAGGACTATCTTGCTTGCAGGTGCAGATTCTCTCTGTTCCTTGGTATGGTCATTGTCCATCATCATCTCCTTGTTAGTTGTCCTGGGTGAGTCAAATGAGCTGTAGAGTAGGTGTTGCAACTCTGGTGAGTTTCTGCTTCCAGCTGGAACATTTACAACCCAAAAACTCATGAGTCTTGGATGTACACCTACAAACTCCAGCACCAAGTATAGGCTTAAATAGAAGGGACAGCTGAGCCATGTGTAGAGAAGACATAATAGAGTCCAGCTTTGTCATTCTTGGGAGCACAAACTCCAAAGTAGGGCCCTCTGGGAAGGTGCCAAACTCCAGAGCTATCAGCCCTGACCAAAGGACCTGAGTGTCTCCAGAGCCCTCAGGAGCTCTACTATTTGGGGTAGTATCCACTTTGGCAGTCTATGAGATTTTGCTGAGATGTGCATAAACACATCTCTGAGGTGACCTCCTGACTCACTTTGAAGTCTCTTAGCCATATAAACTCATTTGTCTTTACCTTTTCCCCCTTTTGTTTGAGGGTTCTTTCCAGTTGCATTGCTAGTTGGTACTTGGTAGTATTCCTCAGTGCCAAGGAGGCTCATCCCTGGGAGTCATATCCCATGCTTGGAGGAAGGTAATGCATTTATATGCTGAGTTTGGCATAGAGAGAGGCCACATTTGAGGAACAAGGAGGCTCTCAGAAGGCAACTCTTAGGCACCCCACAACAATAGGCTGTTCCAATTTCAAGATCAAAGGCTCACAAGCATAGTCATCAACATCAAGGACCCATCTGTGGATCATTCTCCTTCACCACTCATTGCCCCTGCACTTGGGGGACTGTTGCTGCTCCATTAGAGAATGTGGTAGAGCTCTCCAGGATGGGAATTCAATATTCTCTCAGTTATTGTGTGAGTCTCCACTCACTGTGACAATGCCCCCTGAACGTTAAAACATTTTTATATACTTTATATGTATGCCCAAGTGAACTTCCTCCCATGTATCCCCCATCATTGACACCCCACACCAATGATCTTCCACTGCCCTAGTTGTAACCCTTCTGTGATGCAAAGCTTCTTCAAAAATGAAGCCATTAAAACAGCCAAATACAATTAAGGAAAATGAAATCACAATGATAAGTTTAAATATAAGAAATATAATACATAAACATGTAAATTAACTAAAAATAAAATAAAATTAAAAGATTGGGATATTAAAAAATAATGAAAAATATTTAAAATTTTTTTTTGATGCTTTGCCTTTCATCACTGTGTCCTGTCTGAACAGTGACATTTTCTTTCATTTATTCCCCAGTGTCTTACCTTTTTTCATTTCATTTTCAAAGAAGTTTTAAGTCACAGTAAAGTCACATACAGAATACAGGGGACTCTCATATACCCAACATCCAACCCTTTTCATCCTTCCCATATTAATACCTTTTTATATATGGATAGTACCTTTATTATAACTGATAAACACTTAGTGAAATATAGTTACTAAACATGGTCAATGGTTTACATTATGGTTTACATTTTTGACTGTACACTTTTTATAAATTTTGATGATATTTAACATGGCCTGTGTTCATCATTGTAAGACTTCCATTGCCCACTAAATACACTCTCTTTGATCTATTCTATTCCTCCCTCTTCCTCCCCTGGGGAGCCAAGGTAATCCCCTGGCTTCAGTCCTTGGATGACAAGATTCATAGTTAATCGCAACGACACTGAGCTCTTGACACCCTGGTTTGTTCTACCCTATTAGGAACTGCCCATGATCTCAAAAGACTCCTGCCTCTCTATTTGTGAACAAATCGATCATCCCAAGCATGGGAGTCCAACTCCTTCCCATTCATTATATGGATCTCCACCTACAGTTACAACACATTATGACAAAATGATCACTCACACCTTCCCTAGAATCCTGCTCCAGTGCAATCTGTCCTGAATGCCCCCTCATCCAACACCCTAAACCAGTAACACTTCCCTGTCATATTGCCATAAGAGCATTCCCAAATTTGTACTTTCAACCACATACCTGAAATTCCCCACTGTTCACCTGGTCCCTCTTCCAACCCCCCCCCCCCAGTTCCCTGGACCTTCCAACCCATCCTCCCCAATCTACCCACTTGTCAAACCTGCACAACCCAACCCAATAATATCACAACCCTCCTGTCATATTCCTTCAATACGCAACTACACACTTTCACCTTACCATAGATTATGTCACTATGGTTGGCCAACTGATTCTTCACAAGAGGGCAAAGACCACTCAAGTGGTATAGAAATTTTTCTCCAACAAATAGTGCCAGGAAAAAGGCATCTCAATTTACAGAAAAAAAGAAATATCCTTACTTCAGACACTATAAGAATATCAAGTCAAAATGGATCAAAAATCTAAATATAAGAGCCAGAATTATCAAACTCCTCTGAGAAGAAAATGTAAGGAAACATCTCCAAGACATTCTTTAGGCAATGGTTTCTTTGACTTTATATTTAAAGCACAAGTAACAAAAGAAAAAAATAGATAAATGAGATCTCATCAAAATTTAAAAATTCTCTGCCTCAAATGACTTTATCCTGAAAATAAAATGACAACCTACACAATGAAAAAAAAATTGGAAACCACATATCTGATAAAGATTAATATCCTCAATCTATAAAGAGATCCTGTAATTTAACAAAAAGAGAAAAAAACTCAATCAAAATTGGACAAAAACCTTGAGCAGACATTTCTCTAAAGAAAACATACAAATGACCAGAAAGCACATGAAAACATGCACAACATTATTAGCTATCAGGTAAATCCAAATTAAAACCACAATGAGATACCATTTCAGATCCATTAGAACAACTACCATTAAAAAAAACAAACAAACCAGAAAATAACAAGTGGTAGAGAAATATAAATACTCAGTTATTGCTGGTGGGGATGTAAAATGGTGCAGCTACTGTGGAACACAATTAGGCAGTTCCACAGAAAGCTAAGTGTAGAATTACTAAATGACCTGGCATTCCTACTACTTGTTATATAGCCCAAATAACTGAAAACAGGGACTGGAACAGATGTTTCCAACTTCATGTTCATAGCAGCATTATTCTTAATTTCCAAAAGACAACCCAACAGTCCACCAGTTGATGAATATGTTAAAAAAATTATGGTATATACATATAATGGAATATTGTTTATCTGTAAGAAGCAATGAACTCCTGATATACATGACAACAGGGATGATGGTGGAAGACGTCATGATGAATTAAATAAGCCAAATACAAAAGGACAAATATTGTATGATCTCATTGATTTGAACAGCTAGAATAAACAAAGTCATAGAGACAGAACTTAGTATGTAGGTTATTAGGCGATAAGGTGGAGATAGAGAAGGTGATATTAAGGCTTAAAATGTACAAGTATGTTATCTGGAATGATGGGAAATGTTTTGGTAATGGATGGTGGTGACAGTAGCACAACATTGTGAAAGTAATTACCAGCACTGAAATACATATTAAATTTGATTAAAAAAAGAAATATTATACTGTATGTATGGTAACAGAATAAAAATGTTTAAAAATCTATGGAACTACGCTAAACAGTGAACTCTAAATTAAACCATGGACTATAGTTAATACTACAATTATAAAAAGTGCTATCATCAATTGTAATAAATGTTCTATTGCAATGTAAGGCATTAATATTAAGGTGGAATATGGGGAGCCTGTATTTTATGCATGATTGTTCTGTAAACACAATTCTCTAATAAAAGAAATAGTAAAAAAATCCTGAAAAAAAAACCTAATAGTAAAAAAAACTAAAAATTTTATTAATGTAAAAAATTGAGTTTCACATCATTGAGTATTTTAGAGAACTAGTGACCACCACTTAAGAATGAAATCTTCCCAAAACCTAAAAACTTTTCTGATAGGATTATTGGTAATATTAATAAATTTGAATTATTTTGGTAATATCATGAATTATATCATATTGAATGATATGCAACACTCTGTGAACCAATATTTTCTAGATGAAACCTTATGTCTAAAATCATGCATGTGTAAAGGACCCATAGAAATATCAATGGATTTAAATGCAATGGAATATGAAAAGTTCATGCTATGATTGCAGATTATAAGTTGAAAGGCTTTAAGAAACTACCATTTGTTGAACTTTGCTTTAGAATCCCCAAAGAATAACATTGGTTTTCTGAAAGTGCCATTAATATACTTCTTTCCTTTTATAAGCATATTTTTCCAAATATTTCTTTAGTGTAAAACCATATTTTCTTCATAACCTTCAACTAAAAAATCATGTTGCAAAAGTTTGAAAGAAAAATATTATTTTAGAATTCAGATGTGTTCTATTAATCCAGATATTAAAGAAATTTTCAAAATGGAAAAGAGGATTTATGCTTCAAAATATTTGTTTAAAACCGCCCAGCTGAATTTTATAATTGTATTGATGTCCTGTAGTGGTAAGTAGAGACTTCTACTTCTGGGCCTTCATTTCCAAGATTTCCTTGGAGCTTTTTAGCCTCTCCCAAATTATATTTCTTTCCAGATTGGCAGTCATTAATGAAAATTTCAGAATATCTATCAGTTTTCTTCTTTACTAAGAATGTCTTTTGAGGGTAAAAAAATTGACAGTCTAAATGTACCCTAACTTTATTACTCACACCCCATGTGTGAAGGTCTATTTAATCCAGTTTTGGTGAATGAGTCTCACTCTGTGCTAAACCTCATATTTTATCTTTACCTTTTAAAATCTATTATTGAAGTATCTTTAAAAAATAAAAAAGCATATTAAAAAATTAAATAAAATCTATTCTTGAATGTTGCCTTTACTTATTCATTTATTTTTAGTTCAGTAACTGTTATTCAATTATTGATTTTTAATTTTTTAGTTAACTTTAAACTGCACATGAATTTCCTCAATGCCATAATTTTAGCCCAAAATCTTCAGAAAATGCATTTTTAGGGGTAACACACTTTTATGGATTTTCTATATGTAAATAAATTACTTGTACAATCTGATACAAAATTTAAAAATATATTAAATTTCTTGTGATTTGAAAAATATTATTGAATATTTCATTTGTTAAGTGTAACAAAAAATTAGACTTTTTTTTCAAAGAAATGCCACTACAAATTTAATTAATCTCAAGTGTATAGGGAAGGATACTTACCAAGCAGCAGTTGCAAGAATGCTAGCCTCTTGAGGTTGACCTTGAGTGTTAACCAGGTCTCATGAGAGGTAAGACCCATATGTGTCCATTCTAAAGAAAAAAAACATGTTTATAAAGAATCCAGAGGTAGAATGATTATTAAAAGGTTAACTCAGTTCTCTGTCTTTTTAATAGTGGCCATTCTGATAGGTGTGAAATGATATCTCATTATAGTTTTGATTTGCATTTCCCTAATCATTAGTGATGTTGAGCATTTCTTTGTGTATGTTTTTGCTATTTGTATTTCTTCTTGGACAAATGTCTATTCAAGTCTTTTGCCCATTTTTTAATTGGGTAATTTTTCTTTTTACTGTTGTCTTCTAACATCTCTTTATATATCTTGAATATTAAACTCTTATTGTATATGTGATTTCCAAATATTTTTCCCATTGAGTTGGCTGCCTTTTCACCCTTTTGACAAAGTCCTGTGAGGTGCAAAAATGTTTAATTTTATCTATTTTTTCTTTTGTTGCACGTGCTTTTGGTGTAAGGTCCAAGAAACCACCACCTACCACAAGATCTTGAAGATGTTTCCCTACATTTTCTTCTAGTAGTTTTATGGTCCTGGCTTTTATATTTAGATCTTTGATCCATTTTGAGTTGATTCTTGTATAGGGGGTGAGATAAGTTTCCTCTTTCATTCTTTTGGTTATAGATACCTGGTTCTCCCAATGCTATTTGTTGAATAGATTGTTTTGTCTCGTTAACATGGACTTGGTAGGTTTGTTAAAAACCAGTTGACTGTATAAGTGAGGGTTTATTTCTGGGTTCTCAATTCTATCCCACTGATCAATGTGTCTATCTTTATGCCAGTAACATGCTCTTTTGATCACTGTAGCTTTGTAATATGTTCCAAGTCAGGCTGTGAATTTCCTCTCATGTTGCTCTTCTTTTTTAGAATGCTTTTGGCTATTCAGGTGCTCTTACCCTTCCAAATTAATTTGGTAATTGCCTTCTCTAATTCTGTGAAATAAGCTGTTGGGATTTTGACTGGTATTGCATTGAATCTATAGCTCAATTTAGGTAAGATTGACATCTTCATGATATTTACTCTTCCAGACCATGAACATGGAGTGCCTTTGCATTTGTTTAGGTCTTTTAAAATTTCTTTTAGTATTGTTTTGTTGTTTTTTGCATATAGGTCCTGGACTTGTTTGGTTAAATTTACTCCTAGGTATTTGAGTCTTTTTGTTGCTATTGAAATGGAATTTTTCCTGATTTCCTCCTCAGATTGTTCAGTATTAGTGTACAAAAACATTACTGATTTTTGCGTGTTGGTCTTGCATCCTGCCACTTTTCTAAACTCTCTGATTAGCTCAAGTAGCTTTGTCATGGATGCTTCAGGATTTTCTAAGTACAGGATCATGTCATACGCAAACAGTGAGAGTTTTACTTCCTCTTTTCTTGTTTGGATGCCTTTAATTATTTATTCTTTTCTAATTGCTCTAGCTAGAACTTCTAGTACAATAGTGAATAACAATGGTGACAGTGGGCATCCTTGTCTTGTTCCCTATCTTAGAGGGAAGGCTTTCAACCTTTCCCCATTGAGTATGATGTTGGCTGTGGGTTTTTCATACATGCCTTTTATCATATTGAGGAATTTTCCTTCTATACCTATGTTTTACAGTGTTTTTATCAGGAAAGGGTGCTGTATTTTGTCAAATGCTTTTTCTGAATCTACAGAGATGGATCATGTGATTTTTTTCCTTCAATTTGTTAGTGTGGTGTATTATGTTGATTGATTTTCTTATGGTGATCCAACCTTGCATATAAGGAATAAATCCCACTTGGTCATGATGTATAAGTCTTTTGATATGCTGTTGGATTTGATTTGCAAGTATTTTGTTGAGAATTTTTACATCTATGTTCATTAGAGAGATTGGTCTGTAATTTTCTTTTCTTGTAGTATCTTTATCTGGCTTTGGTATTGGGGTGGAGTTAGCTTCATAAAATGTGTTGGGTAATTTTCTCTCCTCTTCAATTCTTTGGAAGAGTTTAAACAAGATTGGCGTTAATTCTTTTGTAAATGCTTTGTAGAATTCACATTTGAAACCATGTGGTCCTGGACTTTTCTTTGCTGGGAGATTTTTGATGATGGATTCAATCTCCTTAAATGTGATTGGTTTGTTAAGTTCTTGTATTTCTTGTAGCATCTCAATATATTTATTGATTTCACTTGCAATTTCTTCTTTGACCCACTGATTATTTAGGAGTGTGTTGTTCAGCTTCCACACATTTGTAAATTTACATTTTTCCTGTCTATTACTGATTTCCAGTTTCATTCCGTTATGATCTGAGGAGGCACTTTGCATAATTTTGATCTTTTTATATTTACTGAGAGCTGCATTGTGGCCTAACATGTGGTCTAGCCCGAAGAAAGATCCATGGGCACTTGAGAAGAAGGTGTAACCCGCTGAGTTTGGATGCAGTGTTCTGTATATGTCTGTTAGGTCTAACTTGTTTATCATGTTGTTCTAGTTTTTCAGTTTCCTTGTTAATCTCTGTCTAGTTGTTCTATCTAATGATGTGAGTGGGGTGTTGGAGTCTCCAATGATTATTGTAGAAATGTCAATTTCTCTCTTCAGTTTTGCCAGAGTTTTTCTCATGTATTTTTTGGGGGAAGAGGGACCGTGGTTAGAGGCATATATATTTATGACTGTTATATCTTCCAGATGGATTGTCTCTTTTATTAATATACAATGGCCTTCTGTATCTCTTTTCTGTTTACTATTCACATGGAGTATTTTTTTCCAAACTTTCACTTTCATCCAGTTTATATACCTGGGTCTAAGGTGAGTTTCTTATAAGCAGCATATGGATAGCTGGTGTTTTTTCTTTTTTCTTTTTTTTTTTTTTTTTTTTTTTGCCATTCTATCAGCCTGTATCTTTTGATTGGGGAGTGTAATACATTCACATTCAATGATATTAATGTAAAGGCACTATTTATTTCCTCCATTTTATTCTTTGGTTTTCATATGTCATCTTATTTTTGTCCATCTTTTTACTCTTTTGGTTAGTTATCCTTTCTGCTATTCTTTTTTTTTTATACTCTCCTCCAAGCCTCTCTTTCCTGTCTTTATCTTTCAGGTTCTAAGGCTTGCTTTAGTATTTCCTGCAGAGGAGGATGTAGAGAGATAGAAACACTTCTTCACTGTTGGTGGGGATGCAGAATGGTACAGCCATGGTGGAGGACTGTTTGGCAATTCCTAAAGAAGTTGAATATAGACTTGCATATGACCTGGCAATACCACTACTGGGTATATACCCAGAAGAACTGAGAGAAGTGACACGAACAGATGTCTGCACACCGATGTTCATAGCAACATTATTCACGATTGCCAAAAGTTGGAAACAACCCAGGTGTCCATCAACAGATGAATGGATAAACAAACTGTGGTCTATTCGCATGATGGACTATTATGCAGCTATAAGAAGAAATGAAGTCATAAAGCATATAACAACATGGATGAACCTGGAGGACATTTTACTTATTCAATGTGTACCATACCTGTTCCTTCATATAATCACAGAAGTGTGCATTTTTATTTTCAATTATTATTAAATATTTCAAACAGCTCTTTAAGAATTATAGGAAATAAAGAAAATTCAGAAAATGAAAACAACTATTATTCACCTCTTAATACATTTATTGACACTGTCATGCATATGTGTTTTCCTTGCAGTCCTTGAACAACTTTTTCAGTTTATCTCTAAGTTTTTTTGATAATTCAACCCATAGTGCATCATGTGGACAAAGTGAACATTGCATGGATTTTTTAAAGCTGTTGAAAATTTTTATTTTAAAATTATGAATTGAAATGCATATTAGTTCCAAAGAGAATGTTGATTAGAAATGTGACTCTAAGTAAGATTAGATTTAATATAATCAATCATAATAAAACTTTAAGAATGCACTGCCACATGTAAAGGAAAATAATCAGTCTGATTTGTGGGAAATAAATTATAACAAAATTTTAATTATTTTAAACCCCATGGCACAGTGAACATTTTAATCTTGACCGGCGAAATAAACATTCGTTTAATCATGCAGTTTACTTTGAGGCATTCGTTCTTTCTAAGTAGAAAATGAGCTCTTTGTAAAGTGCTCACGTCCTTTGACTAAATTACCACACCTAACAAGATCTCTTGGAAAACCATATTATTCCCAAATAGAGAGCTTAAGAGCAATGGAATCAAGGGCAGAGGAAGAAATTAGAACATAAT
>JAKSZT010037046.1:1213241-1269000 GCA_026826555.1 Tolypeutes matacus
AGATTGAAAGAGAATGTTGATTTGAAGAGTGATTTTAGGTAAGTTCATACTTAATATAATCAATCTTAATAAGGCCAACAGTGGGGTTAAGTCACATAAAAAGTGATAGATTATATTGGATTTGCAGAAATGCAAACTGTTCATGCAAAGAACCATGACTAATGATTCTGTAAAACCAATCACATAGGACCCAGTGATGAGGATGTGGCAGAGTCACATAGAAATAACAACTGGACAGTGAAGAAGATTGCAAATAGCTATATAGTGGCCATAGGCCATTGAAGACAGAAAGAAAATTTCAGTGATATCCAAGAAGGAAAAAAAAAATACATCTGAGTGAAGCAGACAGTGAAGGAAATATACTTGATGAAAGTCAGTAAGTTCAATAAGGATTTAGGTGCAATAACCGTTGAGTAACTGAGGACAAGAAATGACAGGTGACTCAGGAAAAAATACATGGGAGTATATAGCTGGAGATTTAAGTGATTTATCAGTATCATCCCTGCATTTCCTAGCACAGTAATGAGGTATATCAGGAGAAAGATCATAAAGAGAACCTGCCGTATCTCTTCAGAGTCTGTCAATCCCATAAGGAGGAAGTTAGGCCCATTTGTGTTATTCATTCTTGCCATAGAATTCATCTGTTGTAAATTGTTGAGAAATCAAAGGTGATACTTACCATAAATGACTTTAAAATCATTTTTGTTTATAGGAAAGGTAAGGCATTATTTTCTACAAAATCACCTTAGCGATTTTAGAAAATCATAATAAAATGTAGCTTGCAAAATATGACTACAAAACTAGTTTGATTGACAAGTATAAATTAGGTAAAAATCAACATTTGATATTGTATAATAGATAAACATATATAACATAATTAGAATGAACATGACACTTTTATAAATAATTCCTTTCATTAATACATTCATTCAGATGAAATTATTATCAGTTATAACTTGAACAACCTAAAAATTTTGTTCAAGTCCTAGTCAAATGAAAAATTTTCTTTGAAATTATGTCTCACATGGGTACTATAGTCATTGGGCAATTTGATATAATTATAAATTCCAAAAATACAATTGGAACATGCTTGTAAACTAATCTGTTAATCTGGGTATGATTAAGTTATGAATAGGGCGTTGTCTGGGCCATGTCAGTAGGGCATTGAGCCCCAATCCTTGGTGGGTGGGAGGATAAAATATAAAAGGCAAGGCAAAGTACAGAGGGTGCAGTTTTGAGTGGCAGATCTGAAGTTGGAGTTTTGACATTGGAGTTTGATGTTGGAAAGAAGGCCGCAGGAGAAGAGAAGCAAGCCGTTCACTTAACAGTGTACAGCTGACCTTGTGGAGGAAACAGAGGAGCTAAGTCCAGAGAGAAATGAAGCCCTTGGAAGAGAGGAACCCAAGAAGCCTGAACACTGGCAAAGGTCTGCAGCTGTCTTGCTCCAACACGTGGCAATGGACTTTGGTGAGAGAAGAAACTTAAACTTTATGGCCTGGTCACTGTGGACTTCTACTCCAAATAAATACCCTTTATAAAGACCAACCCATTTCTGGTATTTCACATTAGCACCCCTTTGGCTAATACAGAATTTGGTACCGAGGAGTGGGGAAGTGCTTTTGCAATTACCAAAATGATGGAACGGTTTTATAAATGGGTAAAGGGTATTTTTTGGAGGAATTGTGAAATGCTTGATGGAAAAGGCCTAGATCACTTTGAAGAAACTGTTGATAGTATTATGGATGCTAAAGAGACTTTTTATGATGCCTTAGAAGTAAATGATGAAACTATTATTGGAAACTGGAGGAAAGGCAATCCATGTTTTAAAGTTGCAAAGAACTTAGCAAGATCAACTCCTGGTGTTATATGGAAGACAGAATTTGAAAATGGTAAACTGGAGAATTTAGCTGAAGAACTTTCCAAGGAAAATTTGGAAAATGTGGCTTGGCTTCTCCTTGATGCTGATAACAAAATACTAGTTGAACAAAATACACTAACGTCTGAACTCTTGGGCACAAAGAAAACAGAAACAGATTCTGGAAATGCCAAGCCTCTGGAAATCAAGATCCCAGAAATCAACACTCCATAGGTGTGAGAGGGGTGTACCTGTCCCCCATCAGTTAGAGAAGGCCAGGTGGTCAACCCATTGCTCTGAGAGGGTTGAACCTGTATGCCAAAAGTTAGGGGTAATGTTGTCTTCACCTCACTGTACTAGGGAGCCTAAGACTCTAAACAAAGATTTGGTAAGGTGGGGCAATCACCCCAACACTCTTGGAGGGTGAGGTCCAGAGCTTGGTCAACACCTGGATGCTTGATGAGGGTGGAACCAAGAAATTGGCCATTGGGCAACCCTGAGGAAAAGGTGGGTTCCCATGTGGCCCCAAGGAGAAGAAACCATCATCTTAAGAATGACTCTCAGACTTTGAAATTGAATGGAGGATGCCCTGCAGGTTTAATGAATCATAGAGGATCCATGACTCTTGTTTAACATACTAATTTCTCCTTATGATAATGAAAATGTTTATCCTTTCTCTGTCCATTTGTGTACTGGAAGCATTTAAATGGTTTTGAAAGTTTCAGAGGTCTACAACAGATGGGATTTTGCCTGAAGACACACTGTATTTCTTTAAACTGCCTATGATATGATTTTGTTCTTGAATTGTTACTGATTTAAGGTTTTTTGAATATTGTAATGTATTTTTGGAATTCAGAGGGTGGAGTGTAGCCATTGGGCAATTTGATGTAATTATGAATTCCAAAAATATAATTGGATCATGCTTGTAAACTGATCTGTTAATCTCGGCATGATTAAGTTATGAATAGGGCATTGACTGGGCCACATCAGTAGGGCATTGAGCCCCACCCCTTAGTGGTGGGGGGGGGATCAAACATAAAAAGCAAGGCAAAGGACAGAGGGTGCAGTTTTGAGTAGCAGTTCTGAAGTTGGCATTTTAACGTTGGAGTTTTGATGTTGGAGAGAATGCCACAGGAGAAGAGAAGCAAGCCATTCACCTGACAGTCTACAGCTGACCTTGTGGAGGAAACAGAGGAGCTATGCCCAGAGAGAAATGAAGCCCTGGGAAGAAGGGAACCCAAGAAACCCAAACCCTGGCAAAGGTGGGCAGCTGTCTTGCTCCAACACATGGCAATGGACTTTGGTGAGAGAAGAAACTTACGCTTTATGGCCTGGTCACTGTGGACTTCTACCCCAAATAAATACCCTTTATAACGGCCAACCCATTTCTGGTATTTCACATTAGCATCCCTTTGACTGACTAATACAGGTACCATGGAGCTACTTTGAACACAAGCATAGCAGAAAATCCCTTGCCTTTCACTTGATAATGCCAAGACACCTCTTTTATTGAGGAATGCTGATAATGAAACATTTGCTCATCTCTGGGACCAATTTCCAAGGAAGATTTCTTGACATGATGCCAAGTATAAATGTTCAAGAGCTAATGCATCCTTATTAATTTTGTAACAGAAAATTGCCTTCCCCTTAGGAGCCATGTAATGTTGAGCAACATTTTTTGGTAATATTTTGTGATGCTTTAATTTATGACTGGGAAAAGAGTAAGTATTTATAGAGAAATAATTAATTAATCTGTGGCTGAAAGGTCAGATTGTTAACTACCAGGGATAGATAAGTACATTTACCACAACAAAATAATTTTCTATTAAAAAATGTAGCACCATTGAAGGAATAAACATTATTCATTACTAAAAATTATTATACAACAAAATTCAAAGAAGAATATGAAAATCATCCATAAATGTTGTTATTCTTTACATGTGTTTTTCTGAAAGTATTTTGTTTTGTGCATATAATGCTTATTTTTATGTATGTTATGTTTATATAATTTTATTATACTGAATTTCCAGTAAAATCCTGGATTTAATATAAAATACTTATGAATCACCGTGACCTATGTTATAATAGACTTTTGCAAAATCCACAATTTCATACATTTTGCATTGACAGAGAGGAGAATCCATTTGACAGTGTCCAGTCAGCTTTTCACAAAAACCAGGAAGAGCCCGGTGAGGGGAGAGACACCAAAGAGGCCAATCCCAATTTTCCTCAGAGGTGTGACATCATCATCATCTCTGGACTGCAGAAGAAGTGTGAGGCTGCCAAGTAAGGTCTTGAGGCATTAGTTACTGTCACCATAGGAGTGGAAGTGGCTTTGATCTTCACCTTTACATCATTGGACAGAAAGGGAATCGGATCCGCAAAATGATGGGCAAGTTTGAGGTGAACATACAAGTCCCTACCCCTGAAATGCAGTCTGATATCATTGTTTTCACTGCCTGGCTGCTAACCTGGGCCAGGCCAAGGCTGGGCTCTAGAATGCATAAAGGAGCTGAAGGAAGAGCAGGAAGACTGAGATTTAACGAGTTTTAAGCTATGAGTCTCCACAGACCCCCAAATTCCACTTGTATTAGCCAAATGGGTGCTGATGCAAAGTATCAGAAATCCATTGGGTTTTATGAAGGGTATTTATTTGAGATAGAAGCTTACAGTCACAAGGCCATAAAATGTAAGTTACTTCCCTCACCAGAGTCTGTTGCCACATGTTGGAGTAAGATAGCTGCAGGACTCTGGGAGGGTTCAGCCTTCCTCTTCCTCCTAAATGTCTCTCTTCCAAGGGCTCATTTCTTTCTGTGTTCAGCTGCTCTGTTTTCTCCACAAGGTCAGCTGTAGACTCTCAGGCTCGCTCTCTTCCTGGGGCCTCTGCCATTTCTATGGAGCCATCTTTATTTCTCTGTGTTCTACTCTTGTATATTTATTTCCTGGGACTCCAGCATCAAACCTCCAACTCTCTCCTCTGCCATGTTGTTTTGTCTGTGAGTTCCTGCTCACCAAGGGGTCAGGGACTCAACGTCCTACTGATGTGGCCCAATTGAAGTCCTAATCATAATTTAATCAAGTAAAAGTGAAACTTCTGAAGTTAATACACTCTAATACACACAGAGGAACAGACCAGTTCACAAATATGATGCAATACCTATTTTTGGAATTCATAAACATCAAACTGCTAAACCACTCCAAGATCACTGATATTAAGGTGGCTGAGATTTCCCAAATCCTCTTGGTGCATGATCCAGTTTCCTGACAAGGACAATGGGAACCAGTCCCAGGACGAGATCACCTTCACAGCCTATGAGAAGGATGCCAAAGCTGCCTGGGATGCCATCCTGAATGATTGTGGGCAAACTTGAACAAATGGTTTCTGAGGATGTCCTGCTGGAACACACAAGTCCATGCCCACATCATTGGCACATGGGACAAAGCCTTCTGCAAGGTCATGGATGAGTTCAAGGTGGACATTCACTTCATGCAGAACAAAGCCCCAGACCACAACTGTATGACCATGACTGGGCTCCTGGAGAGCATAGAGGAAGCCATCGACCACATCCTTAATCTGGAAGAATATTTGGCCAAAATGGCAGACAAGGAGTCACTGCAGGTATACATGAAGCCCCTGGCACAGGAGGATTCCAAGGCCTCATCCAAGGGCTTCATGGTGAAGGATGATCCCTGGATAGCCAGCAATGGCGAGAAGGGTCCTGACATGAGCACCTCTGAAGAGTTTCTCAGCTTTGGAGCTCAGATGGCTCACAAGACTCTCCCTTGGGGACCCAAACTATAATGATCAACAGCAGCAAATGCTTCAATTGCTCATCTGACTCCCATACCATGAATTGTTTCCCTCTGACCTGCTGCTGGAAGCTGGTCCATTGCCGACATCCTGCCCCTGCCCCAAGGTTTGTACCAGCTCTTAGCCTTGTCAGTGGTACTTGGGGCCTATCCCTGACTGACCCCTTTGCTCTGGGACAGGCTCTCCCCTGTTTTAAACACTAAACAAAGGTAACAAAACATTTCATAATAAAATAGCTCAGAGTTTCTAAGCTTCTGGGTTCACCGACACGCTGATCTTCTTCATGAGAGCTCCACAGCTGTGGCTAGGAGTCTACTTCCTGTGTTGTGACCTCAGGAAATAAATCTCTTTGACTTTATCAAATCAAAAAAAAAAAGAAAAAATTCTAAGAATATGCACCAGCTGTGAATGGGTATGTTCAAGGCATGCCAAGGAAAACATGATGGAGTTCTCCAGTAAGGTTTGGAAATGTGAATTAATTCATCAATACAGCATATGTACTTTTGTATTCAGTCACACCTATGTTTGTGCAATTTGTTTTATTGTTTCAGTGTATTGGCTTTTATTATATCAAAAGAAAAATGAGTTTAGAAATTAAAAATCACTGTTGAGATGAGTAAAGATTTGATAATTATATTAATGGCCAAAAGCTTATTTCTTCTATATACAATGAGGTGAAATCCATTCTTGTAAGTCTCATTCATTAATGGTTACAGAATCAATTTTCATGTACATTTAGAAACAACTGATACAAGAAAAACTGTATATACTGCACAATTTCAGAGGAGAATATGATGGTATGGAATAAAAAATTACAAAATTATATACTATATATTTAATGAACATTTGAATGTACAATTTTTCAATTAATCAAAAATTCATTGATACCAAGAAAATCTTATTTGCAGATTAAAGGTGGCTTTGAGGTTTAAGATGATCTATGCCATTTCTACCTCAATAGGGTCTGCTCACTCCTTGCCTATCACCATGAGGTAGTTCTACTTCCTGGAATTGATATCACTTTTTATAGTTAATCATTAAGGGTACTTTAAAATAATATAAGTAATAGTCAAAGGAAGAATAATTTACAAAACTTTTTATAACTAATTTTTTGTTGAAACTTTATTTATAGGACTCCAACATATGACATCTAAAAGTAAAGTAATTTTTGGCAGAATATCAAAGTAAAAAGGAGAATGGAAAAATGACTCATTTTTCGTACAGTTCAGCAAAATTAGAACTTTATCCCTAAAAATAATTGTCATTATTTTTAAAATTCTGCTCCTTTTTTTTTTAACTTTCTCAAAATTTTAAATGTCTTTTGAAGCTCTGTTAAGAAATTTTATAATTTTCTGAAAATTTTAGGTCAATGGGTCAATGGTTAATTTATACTGCCCTTATATATCTGAAATGCAGAGCGCTACTTTTCCTAATAGTACTACTTTGCCCAGTTGTATTTATATGCAAATATTTACAGGTATATATTTTTACAACCTTTTATTATTTATTTCTTGTAGAGATGGGTCTTATTTTTAATACAGTCAATTACAGGCCCTTTATTTAGAAAGTTTAGTACATTTATGTTTAAAATCATTGTTGTGCTATTTTCATTTCAGGTCATATTTTTGAAATTCTGATTTTCTCTCTTAGCTTGATTTTCATTATTCTACTATTTAATATTTAATTTTATTTCCTCTATTGGATATTTTAGCCATGCATCATTGTGTTATATTGCTAGTGTTTTCTCTAAGGGATAAAATTTGCATCCTCAAATTATTTTAGAGCTCCTAATATTATTATGAATGTTTCTAGGCAACCAAGATGGCAACATAAGCCACTCCAAGGGCTCTGTTCACCTACAGAAACTTTGAAAAACTATGAGAAAGGCCAAACTATTTTTCTCAAATTCTAGAAAAGCATCAAATGATTTCAGTAACAGCGTGAGCCCTGATTCAAGAAAATGCAACTTAAAAATGTTAGCACACCCTCACTTCTACCCTAAACCTCCCTGACACAGTGTGGAGTCTAACTGAGCTCTTATTTTGTGATTCTGATTTTGAGGCAGCTGAGTAACATTTATGGGCATACTGGAGTGGATGTTTATTGTTTCCAGTCTATCCAGTGGCATCCTGAGGCCTGATTCAGGAGTTTCATCTCCCAGAACTTGCACTTCCGAGTACTTTTCCTTCTGGCAGAAACAGGTTGCAATCAGTTAGAGCAGTGTAGGAAAAATCAATCCAAAGACGCTTTTGCCAAAAGATTTCTGATCATTTAAGAAAACAAAAAAGTATAATTCTGCAAAGAATACCTTAATGTTAATTTTAAAAATTTGAATAAAAATCACTTGAGGGGAAACATTTCTAATAACCGTTGCTTAAATTTAAATACAAATAATCAAATATAGGAAATGAAGAAAACATACTTTCTTAAATATACATTGAATAGTAGAGAAAATTAAAATTACAATTCCAGACTGTGTTGTAGCATTTTTAAAAGGAAATAATAGAAATCTACTGACTAAAATTTATGAGATGTCACAAAAGTTGGATTCATAATCAATTCTTACCTTTGCAACTTTTCTCTATTAAATTCTGAAAATATATGAAAGAAGATTTTTTAAAGTATCCATTACCAAAACTTTCCCATCATTCTTAAGAGAAAACCTGTATATTTGAAGCCTTAATTTCCTATTCCCTATTCCTACCTTGTCCCCAGTAAACTATAATCTAGATTCTGACTCTATGAGCTTGCTTATTCTAAATGTTTAAAATCAGTGAGACCATACAATATTTGTGGTTTTGTGTTTAACTTACTTCACTCATTATTTCACTTATCTTCAAGTCTTTAAGGTCATTTCTTCTTAAGGCTGAATAGCATTCCATTTTATTGTATGTGTATACCTCATTTTTTTTTAATCCATGCATTGTTTGGTGGACACTTGGGTTGGTTCCATCTCTTGGCAATTGTGAATAACACTGCTATTAGCATCAGTGTGCAAAAAAATCTATTTGAGTCGCTGCTTTCAATACTTTGTGGTATATACCTTGTAGTGGATTCCTGGGTCATATAGGAGGTCTATGCTTGGCTTTCTGAGGATTTGCCAAACTATCTTTCACAGTGGCTGCACCATTTCAAACGACAACAGCAATGAATGGGTGTTTGTATTTCTCTGTATTATCTCCAACCCTTTTTATTTTGCATTTTTTTCCTAGAAGCCATTCTAATGGATGTGAAATGGTGTTTTTATGTGCCTTTTCCTGATGGATAATGAGGTTCAGTACTTTTTTATGTGCTTTCTGGCCATTTGTATGTCTTCTTAGGAGAGATGTTTATTCAAGTGTTTTGCCCATGTGTTACTTGAATTGTTTGCCTTTTTTTGTTAAGTTGGAGGATTTCTTTATATATTTTGGATACTAAACCTATTTTGAATATGTGATTTCCAAATATTTCTCCCATAGTGTAGAATATTGATTTACTTTCATGATAAACTCCTTTGAGTGGCAAATATTTTTCATTTTGATGAGATACCATTTATCTTTCTTGTTCTTTCATTGCTTGTGTTTTGTGTGTAAAGTCTAAGGAAAATTAAATGGCCTGAAGATGTTTCCCTAAGTTTTTTTCTAGGATTTTGATTTTTCTAGCTCTTATATTTAGATCTTTGATCCATTATGAACAGATACAGTGTTAGGTATCTGTTCTCCTTCCTTGGTTGCAAAAGGAGATCCAGTTTTCCCTGCACATTTGTTAAAGGGACTATTCATTCCCAATTGATTGGTCTTTGCCACCTTGTCAAAAGTCAGTTGTCAAAAATGTGAGGGTTGTTCTCTGAGCTTTCAATTTGATTCCATTGGTTGATATGCCTATCTTTGTGCCAACACCATGCTATTTTGATTACTATGGCTTTGTAATAATCTTTAAGATTGGAAAATGTGGGTTCTCTGATCATTCTTCTTTTTCAAGACGGCTATAACTACTTTGGGCCCATTAACATTCTATATAAATTTGATGATCATCTTTTCCATTTCTGCAAAGAATTTTATTGGAATTTTGATTGGGATTGAGTTTCATCTCCAAATTCCTTTTGGTGGAATTCACATATTAATGATACATAATTTTCCAATACATGGACACGAAATATCCTTCCCTTTATTTATGTTTTCTTTGATTTATTTTAGAAATCATTTGCAATTTTGTGTGTATATGTCCTTTACATGACTGATTAGATTATTTCCTACATATTTGATTCTTTTTGTTGCTATTGTAAATGGAATGATTTTATTGATTTCTTTTTCTGACTGTTATTGCTTGAGTACGGAAACATTACTATTCTTGAATGGTATCCTGCCACTTTACTGAATTCATTTATTAGGTCTAGGAGCTTTTCTGGATTGGGATTTTCTGACATAGGATCATATCATCTGCCAATAGAGAAAGTTGCATTTCTTCTTTTATGATATTTCTGCTTTTTTATTTATTTTTCTTGTCTTATTGCTTGGGCAAGAACTTCCAGTATAATGTTGAATGCAGTGGTGACAATGGGCATCCTCATCATATTCCTAATCTCAGAGGGATATCTTGCAGCCTTTCACCATTAAGTAGAATGTTAACTGTGGGCTTTTCATATAAGCCCTTTATCATATTGAGGAAGTTTCCTTCAATTCTTAGTGATATGTGTTTTTATCAAGAAGCAGTGCTGGTTATTTGCAAATGCTTTTTTTGCATCAATTGCAATGATCACATGTTTATTTTCCTTCATTTTGTTAATTTGGTGTATTGCATTAATTGATTTTCTTATGTTGAAACAATTTTGCATACTGTGGATAAAGCATGCTTGTTCATGGTGTGCAATTCTTTAATATGCTATTGGATTCACTTTGCTAGTATAAGAGATATTGACCTGTAGGTTTCTTTTCTTGACTGTCTTGCTTTGTTTTTTGTGGACCTCAAAAAATTATATTCTTTAGGTAACCCTCTTCTATGCCTGTAAATACAACCCAGATGGGGACTTTTTATTAGATTCAGGAAAGGGACCTTAATTTGATCACTTCATTATATCACGTAATTAGATTGCATGATACAGGTCTGGTCTCTGCCCTCCCACTTTGTCCTATTTAAACTGAGGACACACAGAGAGATCAGAGAAAGGAAGCTACCATTTCGATTTTGCTGTATGAGAGAGAAGATTCAGGAATACAGAGAAGCCTGGAGAGGCTGAGAGAGGTCCTAGAACCCGGTATTAGTAAGAGTGCACAGGTACAGAATGAGGCCCCTGAGGGCTGGGCCCATGGATCCACTTCAAGGCTAAGGAGATGAGCCCTGCCATATGCATGATTGCCTACAGCTGATCTCTAGGAGATGCTGAGCCTTGAGGGGAAAGAAGGAACCTCAGCAGAGATAGGCTACAATCTTGCTCACTATATGGCAAGACCCCAAGATCTCCCAGCAGGCAATTTTGGTGAGAAAATTTCTCTGATGATGCCTTGGATTGAAGATTTCCTTAACCTCAGAACTGTAAGCTTTTACCCTAATAAATTTCCTGTTACAGAAGACATCTCATCTCTGATATTTTGCAAAGGCAGTGTTTGTCACACTAATACAATGAGGTAGCTTTATCTGTCTTTGGTATGAGGGTCAATTTGAACTCATAGAAATGAATTAGGGAGAGTTCCCTTCTCTCTAACTTTTGGAATAGTTTGAGCAGAAGTCTTTATGAACTATTTGGTGGAATTCACCTGTGAAGACATCTGGTCTTGAACTTTATTTGTTGGGAGGTTCTTGACTATTGATTCACTCTCTTTACTAGTAATTGACTTGTTGAGATCTTCTGTTTCTTCTTGATTCACTTTTGGTAGTTTTTGAGTTTCTAAGAATTTGTCCATTTCATCTAGGTTATGTAATTTATTGGCATGCAGTTGTTCATAATATCCTCTTATATTCATTTTTCTTTCATCAGGGATGGTAGTAATGGTCCCCTTATCATTTTTTATTTTATTTATTCATATCCTTTCCTTTTTTCTTCATCAGTCTATTTAAAGGCATGTCAATTTTACTGATCTTTTAAAAGATTGATTCTATCATTTTGGGTTTTTTTTGTTTTCTCTTTCATTTATCTTCACTCTACTCTTTGTTTGTCCTTCCTTCTGTTCACTGTGAATTTAGTTTACTTTTCTTTTCCTGTATCTTCCAGTTTTGGGGTTGCTTTCTATGATTTGAAGTATTTCTTCTCTTTCAATGTATGCATTTAAGAGCTATAAATTTCCCTCTCATCCCTGCCTTCACTGCATCCCGTAAGTTTTGCTATGCTGTATTTTCATTTTCACTTGTCTCAATATATTTCCTAAATTCACTTCTGATTTCCTCTTTAATCCATTGATTATGAGTACACTGTTTAATTTCTAAATATTGTGAGTTTCCCATTTCTACTTCTGTTGTTGATTTCTAACTTCATTCTGTTGTAGTCAGAGAAGATACAGTGTATATGGCTGATTGTGATTATTTCATGAACCCAAAAAGAGAAAGATTATATTTGCAAACTAATATGTTCCTCTGGGTGTGATATTATTTGATTGCAACAAATTCATTTGAGGGCCCTTTGATTAGATTACTTGATGACTCTCAGGCTTTGAATTGAACTAATTCAGTAAGGTGTGACTCAGGTTGAGTCCCTGCCCTGTAGTGGGTCTGATATAAATGGACTCATAGGCACAGAGATAGAGGAAAAAGGAAGATTTTGATCCTGCCTATTAGAGAAAGGATTGCTTAAGCTTGAAGTCCCAAGAGGCTGAGTCCACAGAGCAGTTGAAGAGGGGAAGGTGCACCCAAGGTAGAAGACTGAAACCTCAGCAAAGATCAGCATCCATCTTGCTTCACCATGTGGCAGGCTGCCAAGATCAACAGTAGCTCACATTGGTGAGAAAGCATCTCTGTTGGTGCCTCAGTTTGGACTTTTCATGGCCTTGGAACTGTCAGCTTCTACCCCAAATAATCTTTTTAAAATTATTATTAATATATATTTTTTAAAAGATACTTAGATTACATAAATGTTACACAAAAATTATAGGGATTCCCATATACCCCACCTCCCACATTTACCACAACCTCCCATATAAACATCTTTCATTAGTGTGGTACATCACCTGCAATGGATATATACATCCTGGGGCTTTGCCATTAAGCATGGACCATAGTTCACATTGTAGACTGCACACTCTCCCCCACAGTTCTGCATGTTATATGATGATATAAAATGGCCTATATCTGTCATTGCAATGTCACTCAGGATAATTCCCAAGTCCTGAAAAAGCCTCTATATTACAACTGCTTTTCCCTCTCCCTGTCCCCAGAGCATTCAGTAGCCTCTGGATCCACATTAATGCTGTAATTTCCTCCATTGCTTGAATCACAATATGTCTACAACTGAATACCAGTAAGTCCACTCTGGTCCATAGCTCTTCCCCCAGTCCTGAGGAGTATGGGATGGTGATGTCCACTCCACCTCCAATTGAGAGGAGGCTTATATCTCCTGGATAAGATGGATGGGATTATCCTGCCTGCAGTTGAAGACTCTCTCCATTCCATGGGATGGCCATTGTCCATCATCATCTGTCTTTTCTATTCAAACCTATATGTGGTGTTGGAGTTTGTAGGTGTATATCCAATGACTGGAGTCTTTGGGCTGTCCATGGGCCAGCTGGGCCTGTAATCTTGGTGGAGCTATAACTCTTACCCTACAGCTCAAAGGACTTACCCCAAATACACTTTATAAAAGCCAACACATTTCTGGTCCTTTGCGTCAGCAGCCCTTTGGCAAACTAAAATGGGGTATGATTTCAATATGTTTGAATTTGTTGAACATTGTTTTGTGACCCACCATATGGTCTATTTTGGAGAATGATCTATATGCACTTGAGAAGAATGTGTATTTTGTTTTTGATGGACGAATTGTTGTACATATGTCTGTTAGCTATAGTTGGTTTAAGTATCATCTATTGCCGCTTTGTTCCCGGGCTTGAGGGTGATCAGCCCTGCTGCAGCCCGGGGGGCGACACTGGCTAGTTATGGGCCGTCCGGTGCGCACTCCGGGAACGGCGAGGGTGAGGAGGTTCTCAGGGAGCGGCGTCGGGTTGGGGGCTCCCTGGTCTCCACGGCTCAGGTGTGGGGGGTATCTGGTAAGGACCGCGCGTGAAAGAAAGACTCGAGACCTCTGAGTGCGGGGGAAGAAGCAAAGAGAGAGAGAGAGAGAGAGAGAGAGAGAGCTTTATTGAGGAAGTACAGTGCATATATACTCTTCAGGCTGGGGGCAGTCCCTCAGCCGATGGTGGAGGCTTATCATTGGGCAGTGGTTAGGGTCAGGGGTTGCTAGGGAAAGGGGCAGAATTGGGGGCGGCAAGGGGCGAAGCAAGGTTGTCCAAATAAGGCAATAACTGGGGCGAGAGCTCCGATTGGTGAGAAGGAACAAGGAAGAGGGAGAGAGGGAAAAGGGGAACGGGGGGAGGGGGTTATGCCACGCAGGCGAGGCCATGGCAAGGCTTGCGGCTTGCAGATACTGCAATCTATATCTTGTACTTCAATAGTGATCTGACTAGCTGCTCTTTTCATTATTGAGAGTGGCATATTAAAATCTCCTACATTCATGTAGAACCATAAAATTTTCCCTCCAGCCTGTAAGCCTTTGTTTCATATATATTGGGGGCTTTGTTCATAGGTGCATATATATTTACAAATCTGACATCTTCCTGCTGACTTTTCCCCTTTATCAATATATAATGTTCATCTTGTCCCTCATAAATGTTTTTTGACTTAAAGTCTATTTTATCCAATAATTCATATAACCACCCAGCTCTCTTTTAGTTACTATTTACATGGTATAGTTTTCTTCCAACTCTTCAACTTCAGTCTACTTTATCTATGAATTTAAGGTAAGTCTCCTCCAAATACCATATAGTTGCTCATGCTCTTTTATACATTCTATCAATCTCTGCTTTTGACTGGATAGTTTAATCTATTGACATTGAAAATCACTGCTGACGATGCAGGACTTTCTTCTGACATTTTGCTATTTAGACTTTGCAAGACATATATTTTTGTACCTCAATTCCATTAATGCCTATAATATATATATAATTTTTGGATGCCTTGTACCATATTGAGAGTCCTCTTATTTCTATCTGAATATATTTTCATGTACTTTCTCTGTGGTTACCATAGGGTGAAATTTAACATCATAATTATATAAAAATCATATTTAATACCAAATTAACTTCAATAGCATGCACACTTTTCCTATATCCGTCTGTGTCCCCATCTTTTTTTGTACTTGACAACACTTATATCTTTGTACATTGTAATTCCAAAAACCTTAGATTTATCAGTACTTTTATCAATTTGCATTTTAACACTTTTAGGAATTAAAAGTATAGTTACACAACAAAAATATATGACAATAATTCTGGCATTTATTGTGTCTATCTTGTATGTAACACATTGATTTAGTCTTGAAGTTTACAGAACCCTTAGCTTGTCATTTGCATTTAATAGTGTGATCAATATATGACAAAATGTATTTTTCATCATGTTTATCCTAGATTTTTGCCTGTGTTTTCTAGGCTTCTTGGATGCACATATTCAAATCTTTTTCTAGGGTTGAGAATTTCTCTCTCATTATTTCTTTGAATATCCTTCTGTGTGTTTTTCTCTTTCTTCTGGGCTCCCATAATACATAATCTTTTGCCTCAGATGTCTGTTTCTTCATTTTGTAATCAGCTGGTGATATGACGGAGATTTTCTTGAGCTTCAGCTATACTATCAGGAAGATATGTCCAAGATGAAGGCAGTGTTTACAGGAGTTTGGTTGTCCCCTCAGTTTTTCAGGAGACAGACATCCCTTTCCTGGTGTTTAAAGCCAACAGGCCTTTGCCCCAGACTGTCTGCCTCTATAGTTTCTTATTCTCCTTTCATTGACTCAAGCAGCTTTTGCTTGGAAGGCAAATTCTTAAAGGAGGGGGCACATCTGAGAGGACATTTTCAAGTCAATTTTCTCAGCTTAAAACAGGTCCAGGGATAAAGAAAGGGGGCACAGAATGGCTTCAAAATACCCTGGGGAGGGGATCAGAAACAGAGTCAAGAGCCTTTCTGATGGTTCCACAAAGCTGAGTTTTCTTGGATTGGCCAGTAAATGTATCCCTTCAACTAACAGCCCCTGGCAGCCCTGAGGTAATGCAATGTGTTTAATTGCCCACCACCCTTGCCCCTGCCAGGGGCAATTTGAAACAATAGCAGTTGCTACCCTTGTTCAAGCAAGGTTTGAAACAATTACTGCTACTGGTTTTGTTGGAGGTAGATTGATATAGTGGCTGCCCTTAGGTGAGGCCCCAGCAGTCTGAAATCAATAATAAAAAGCCATGATCAGTGATCAGCCATGCCCACCACTAATCTTGAGGAGGAGGATTTATATGTCTCTTTCCATAACCAGTAAGCTAGCTGGGATGACCTGTTGCAAGACTGGGAGATGAGTGCTGGTAACTGCCATGTGGAGATAGTAACTTTTAGTTCTTTACCATGGTTGTGGTCTGGTTTTCTTCATGCCTCTGGAGTTTCAAACTTGTTTCAGACAGTTCATGTCTGGGTAATTGTTGTTTTCCTGCAAGTATTGAGTCCTGGAGACCTCTACTCTGCCATGTTCCAAACTCATCTATATCTTATAGATATAATAAAGTTGGTTCTTACTTTACAATAGAGTCAGTTATAGGACTTCCTATTGGAGTGTTTAGTAGACTTAAATTTAAATTATTTGTGTGCTAGTTTCATTTTATGTCATATATTTTTGAAATTGTGATTCTTCTCTCTTGACTTCTTTTTGGTTAATATAATATTTAGTGTTCAGTTTTATTTCCTTTGTTGGGAGAATAAACCACACTTCATTGCATTATATTGCTACTGTTTTTCTAGGGAATACTATTTACCTCCTTGGAAAGTGGGTGCGGCTCAAGTGACTGGGCTCCCATCTACCATATAGGAGGTTCAGGGTTTGATTCCCAGGGCATCCTGTTGAAAAGCAAGCTGGCCCTAGTGGAGAGCTGGCCCACACAGAGTGCTGGCCCATTCAGGAGTGCTGGCCCACATGGAGAGCTAGTGCAGCAAGAAGACACAAAAAAAGAGACAGAGAAGAAAGACAATTAGAGATGTAGCAAACCAAGGAGCTGAGTTGGCACAAGAGATTGAGGACCTCTCTCCACTCCAGAAGCTCCCAGGGTCCGTTTCTGGTGCTGCCTAAAGAGAAGACAAGCAGACACAGAAGAACACACAGAGAGCAGACAGTGAGTGCAAAACAATGGGGGGGGGCATAAGTAAATAAATAAATCTTTAAAAAAATTTACATCCATATATTGTTGTAGTGCTCTTAATATTATTACAATTGCTTCTAAGCAACCAAGATGACTGCATAAGGCACTTTAGGGTTTGGTCTCCCACAGAATCTTTGAAAACCTATAATAAAATGCCAAACTATCTTCCACAAAACTTCAGAAAAGAGATGAATGATTTCAGTAACAAGGTGAGTCCTGAATCATGAAAATGCAACTTATACTGGTAGGACAAGCTATCCTCTACCCAAACCCTCTCTGGCACAGTGTGGATTGGATCTGTGCTCTTATTGTGGTTCACTGACTTTGTTTTGGCAGGAGCAAAGTAGCCCCTATGGGCATAATAGAGTACATGTACATTGTTTCCAATCTATCCAGTGGTAGCCTGAAAGCCAGATTCAAGTGTCACATCTTTTTCTTGCTCTTCCAATAATTAGTTATGCAGACAAAATAAGATTGCAGACTTTTAAAACAGTGTAAGAAAGAATCAAATTAAATGATCTGGGGCAAAGATTCTGGGTTTTAGGACACACAATAGAGCACCCTGAAGGGGAATATACTATTTCATATAGATAAGGGAGTGTATTAGTCAGAATTCTCTAGGGAAACAAAACCAACAGAAGATATTTGTAACTATTATAAGATTTTATAAAATTGTCTCATGGAATGGTGGGGATGCACAAATGAAATTTCTTGGGCAAGCTGCAAGTTGGGAAATCTGATGAATATTTTCAATTCTCCAGTGGAAGGTGGCTAGCTGAAGTAGAGATGGAAATTTTCTATTCAGACTTCTGAAATCATCACATCTCATTTTTAGGACTTCAAATGATTGTATTATTCATCACTCATTGCTGAAGGCAATCTCCACAGTTGACTGTAGATGTAATTAGTCATAGATGCAATCAAATTACTGATGATTTAAGTCCATTAAGTGTCCTTACAGTAACAATCAGACAAGTGCTTACTTGACCAAATAACTTGGTACCATTACCTGGCCAAATTGACACATAACCCTAACCATCATAGTCCACCTCTTGTCAACTTGGAGGCCATACACAATCACCTTAAACCATACTTGATTTCTAAATAAACACAATAACAGACATATTTTTCACCTAGAAATATTCAACTTCCCTGCATACAACTGGAAACACACTAAATCTCTCAAGAATTGGGTGCAAGACCTTGGGTAATACTCACTCTTAAACTTGATATACCGTAACAAATATTAGAACATGCAACTGATACAACTTGTATTATATGATAAGGAAATAAAGTAAAGAAGCTATTTACTTTACGTAAAATCACAAACATACTCATAACAAAACAAGGAAGATATATTCATAATGATTATATTCTTCATTTATATTACTGGTTACATGATCTTAGTTCATATTTATCAATATCTTCTTTCACTACCCATTCCATGTTCCCTTTACCTTCAGAAAGAACCACAGCTTGCTTTGGTTCTTTGACTGGTTGGGTGACCTCAAACTTCATGCAAAATTTTCTGGGCCATTGGTAGTCGTGCCTGTATTGGATTGTTGCAGCTTTCCATTGACTTTAATCACAGGGCATAGCAGTATTAAAAAACACACTAGAGGATCTCCTGTATTCCAGGACAACTCTTCTTTATTTCCATTGTGTAGATGCATTCTTATTTCCACTTGATAGACAAGACCCATCACCCCAACCAGTACAGTAATTCCTTTCTTTGCCTGTTGATTCAGAGGCAGGAGAAGCCCAAAGTGACTAGATGGAAGTCTTAACTTCCTGTTCAAGGGAATTGTAGTTGTGTCTCTTGGTGGAATTACTTCTCCTTTTTGAACTAAGCCCTCTAGACCAGAAGAGCTAAAGGCTGCAAGGACAGGAAACAATTTTTTTTCTGGTGCCACTCCCATTTCCACCCACTGATTCCTGGACCTGTGAATCTTGGCTATGGGAGAAAGAGCATCATAGAGTGGACTCTGATTCACACCTCCTGGAGGTAATGCCCCAGACCTGCAATGTATTGCCACCTGTTTGGCATCATAATTGAGTATTCAAAATGTCATTCCACCATTCTAACAATCCAGCTGCTTCAGAATTATGGGGGAACATAGTAATACCAGTAAATTCAATGAGAGGAATGAGTGTGGGATTTTGCTGCTGGTAAACTGGGCAGTCAACATTGGTTGTAGTCAGGTCAACCTTGGTGAGAGAAAGACCGTGTTGTTGAGCATGCACAACCTCCGTTCTTAACACCATGGCCATTCTGTTCATGAACCCATTGGGAGATGACAGACTCAGCTTGAGAAAGGGGCTGACTGATATCCATAGAATGGGTACTCTTATCCTCTTGATTAAATAATCTTCTTCTGCTGAAGTCACCTTATGGTGAGCATTCATGTGGGACACAAATATCTTCATGTTATTTGCCCACTCAGAATGGTCTATTCACATACCTCTTCCCCACCTCTTTGTCAATAATTTCCCAATCATGTTCCTTCAAGATCCGTGACAATCCAGCCAAATCATTGGAGACAGACCATGATTCAGTGTCCAAATGCACTTCCAACCATTTCTCCTTCCAAATAAAATGAACAACCAGGTACAGTGCCCAAAGTTCTGCCCACTGGGAGCATTTCCCCTCACCACTATCCTTCAGGTATGTCCTAGAAAAGGGCTGCAGTACAGTTGTTGTCCACTTTCAGATAGTAGCTGTATATCATGCAGAACATCTATGTACCAGGGCCAAGTTTTCTTTTCCTCAGTCAAATGATTGTAAGTTACTCACTAAGGGCCATAGCTTGGGTTGTGATAGAGAAGGTAATGTGACAGGAGAACAACCATGGACACTTGGGTCACTTCCTCCTGTAACTTACTTTTGCTTTCAAGATCAGTTCGAGCCCTATCTTCTATAAACCACTTCTATTTTTATGATGGAGTGCTGCTGTGTATACCCAATTTTATGGTTTTCCTGGTCAGACAACAACTAACTCATGAGTTGCATAACTCAGGTCTCATGGTAACTTGTTGATCTGTGGTTAAGTATTTAGTCTCTAATAATATCCAGTACCAGACCAGAAGCTGCTTCTCAGAAGGAGAGTAGTCATTTGCAGTGGATGGCAAGGCTTTGTTCTAAAATCCCAAGGGGTGTCTTATTATCCTATAGAGGCCTGACAAAGATTCCAGAAAGCATTTTTGTTTTCCACTGACACTACTAGCACTACTGGATGTGCTGGATCATATGACCCAAGTGGCAGAGCATCTTGCACAATAGTCTGGACCTGTCGCAGAGCATCCTCTTGTTCCAGTCCCCACTGAAATCTAGCAAGTTTTCTGGTCACTTGGTAAATGGGCCAGTGTAACATAACCAAATGAGGATTATGTTGGTCTCCAAAATCTGAAGAGGCCACCTAAGTGTTGTGCCTCATTTTTGGTCATAGAAGGTGCCAGATGCAACAGCTTATCCTTCACTTTAGAAAGGATATCTCGACATGCCCCACACCACTGGACACCTAGAAATTGGACTGAGGTGGAAGGCCCCTGCATCTTTGTTGCATTTATCTCCCATTCTCTCACATGTGAATGCCTTAACAATAAGTCTTGAATACCTTCTACCTCCTTCTCACTAGGCCCAAACAACATGATATCTTCACTCAGTGTGATGTCTTATATGAGGGATAAACTATCAAGGTCCCTGAAAACAATATTATGACATAAGATTGGGGAATTTTATACCTGTGAGTTAGGAGAGTAAAGGTATATTGCCTTGCCTGCTGAATTCAAACTGTTTTTGGTGGTCCTTACTAATAGAATTTGAGGGAAAAAAAACATTTGCTAGATCAATAGTTGTATACCAGGTACCAGGGGATGTGCTGATTTGCTCAAGCAAGGATACATCTGGAATAGCAGCTACAATTAAATTCAACACCTGGATAAGTTTATGATAATCCACTGTTATCCTCTAAGATCGATCTGTTTTATCCATAGACCAAATGGGATAGTTGAGTGGGGATATGATGGGAATCACCACCCTTATATTCTTCAAGTTCTGGATAGTGACAGAAATCTCCACAGTACCTCCAAGAATGCAGTGTTGTTTTTTATTTACTATTTTGCTAGGTACAGATGGTTCTACTTTTCCTTTATTACAATAATAACCCTAACTTCACAAACAAGGGAACCAATGTGGGAATTTTGCCATTTGTTGAATATGTCCATTCCAATTATGCACTCCAGAGCTGGAGAAATAATGACTGTGCCCACTGTGAGATGGACCTCATCTAAAAGTCCATCAGTCACCTGACCTCCATAAGTCCCAACTCTAATTGTTGATCCTTGACCCTTTGGGTCTGTAAACATTCTCAAGTCTGTGAATTAGTTACAGGACATGACCCTCTGTTGTTTTTTTTTCATTCAAGTTAGAATTTAGTTCACTTCACCCACAAATCTTCTGCTTATAAAGATCAAGTATTAATTTAGTAGACTGCCCATCTATGTTACTTCTTGGTACCCCATAATCTATTAGCCAATGCCATAGGTCTTGGTGACTCAGACTATTTTGATTACTTCTTTGAGTCTGCTGTTCATTGTGGTAGCCATACTCATCTTGGCTTTGGAAAAGTACCACTACTTGGTTTTTGCCAACCTGTGATCTGATCATCCCCATAGTATTTAAGGATTCCAGTTCAGTTACCGCAGTTCCCACAGTAATATCTGACCTACAGAGAAGAGAAAATTAAGAGCTCTTCAGGGAAGATGGAGTTAGCTTTCCAAGTTTTTCCCTCATATGTCTGGTGAAAGGTGTGTCTTCTGAACATTCCTGGGGTTTGTTAACATATCTTACATGATAGATCCACTCTAGCATTCCAATCTCTCTAAACTTTGGATCTCCTCATCTACATTAAAACAGGTCAGTCTGGCATTTGACATCAGGTAATGTTGGCCATCTTTTGGTCCATGTTTCAACCAGCACCAAATTAACTGTTAGGTACCTCTAACCCCTCGAACTACAACATTGAACCCCAAATCTCTGCTTAATGGGCCCATATTAATAAATTCAGCCTGATCCAACTTTATATTCATTCCAACATTATCCCAAACCCTTAGTATCCATTCTCACACATACTGCCATGATTTCTTCCTATATAAACTGGAAAACTCATGCAGTTCTGTTGAAGTATATTGTAATTCCTCATAGGTCACAGTTTGTACCTCATCTTTTGGGGCCTGTTGGACTCAGTCTGGTTATAGGTTTGGAAGAATGTGAGACTGTGGAAGATGGTAATGAGAATTATAAGAAGTTTCTTGCAAACCAGTTACCTCAGGGCATTCCAAAGCATTTAATATGCTGAATCAGGATTAATCTATTCACATGGTGGTTGGACGGCAGGCTCCTTAAGGCAGGTGGTATGTCAGGAAGCTGTTTCCTAAGGGTGGCCTGGAGGTCAGGTGGCTGTTTCCTCAAGGCATATCATTACAGTTTTATTTGACAAAAGTTCATCAGAATTTATGGTTTCAGTGTGCCCACTGCCATCACTAACAACCCATATGTCCCCATTTCAATTTTCAGGATCCCATCAAATTCCAATCAATGCGCCCACTTTGAAAGAATGAGAATTGACTTCCCATTGTAATTTTGCTACTTACACAATGAGACTCTGGGCCTGATTTTCAGAGATCTCAAGTCTGCACCTACGTGAAATAAGATTTTCTATCAGGACGCACAGAAATTTTGCATCCTTTATGCATGTTATAAGTTGCAAATTTGAACCTGTCAGCTCATCTTTTTCTTTTTTAACTGTATCCAAAGTATTTAGAAATAACCATTCAAATCATTCTACTTTTTCACCCATAAAAACTCTGTTAAGTTTTCTAAAATCTCACCTAGAGCCAAGCCTATTCTAAGTGTGTGAGTAGCTGTATGCAGGGGTGATATTTTGCATATCTCTATTGCCAAATCATGCAATGGACTACAAATGGCATCTATAATTTTGAAAATAGAGCCACTAGTGTCTTTGAATCTAGAGCGAGTAGAGAGCTAGAGCAGTTTAGCATTGTTCAAGAATTCCAAATATAGATATTGGATTATATTTATAAACTGCCTGTTCCTCTGGGCATATTAGCTTTTATTGGATTCAGAGGTTTCACTTTTACTTAATTAAATAATTATCAAGGCTTTGATTAGATCACATCAGTAAGACATTGAGTCCCTGCCCCCTTGGAGGGCAGGAACTCACAGAGGAAACTACACAGCAGAGGAGCTAGTTGGAGTTTTAATGATGGATCCTTGGGAAGTAAACACACAGGAGAAGAACATAGAGGAATAGAGATTGCTCCATAGGCATGGCAGAGGCCCTGGAAAGAGAAAGAGACTGACATTCTACAGCTGACCTTGTGGAGAAAACAGAGCAGCTGAGCCCAGAGAAATACCAGCCCTGGGAGAGAGACAAGATTTATCCCAGCCTACAGCTGATATTGGAAGAAGCTGGGACCATGGACCCTTAAGAGGAAGAGGAAGGCTGAACACTTGCAGATGTCAGCAGTCATCTTGCTCCAACACATGGCAACAGACGGGTGAGAGAAGTAACTTACTCTTTATGGCCTGGTAAGTGTAAGCTGCTACCCCAAATAAACACCTTTTAAAAAGCCAACAGATTTCTGGTATTTTGCATCAGCATCCCTTTGGCTGACTAATGCAAGAGTTAATTGCAAAATCCCCAGAACCAGTTTAGATATCCCATTTTTAGAATTCTATTTCTCAAGGACAGCTCCTGCTATCAACCTGTATTAGTCAGGGTTCTCTAGGGAATCCGAACCTTCAGGAGATATTTGAAAATATTATGAGATTTTATAAAATTGACTCATATGGCTGTGGGGAAGCACTAGTCCAAATTCTATAAAGCAGACTGCAAGCTTTGATCGCTGATGAATCTTTTCAATGAATTCTCTAGGAGAAGTTGCCTGGATGATGTAGAGATGGAAATTCTCTCTTTGGACTGTTGAGGCCTTCAACTAATTGGAATAGACATCTCTCATTGCTGAAGGCAATCTCCACAGTTGATTGTAGATGTAATCAGCCATGGATGCATCAATTTACTGATGATTTAAGCCTATGAAATGTCATCACAGTAACTATTATGCCAGTGCCTGCTTGACCAAACAATCAGGCACCATTGCTGGGCCAAGCTGACACATATGGCTAACCATCACAAGGAGACATTCCAATTCCAGTAAACTTGGAAATTTATAAGACCCCAAAACAATTCCATGGCAAGACACAGGCTCAGTGAAAGAGAGGACCCCATATTTTTTACTCAAGCTGATCTTCTTGGTAGGAGAGCTAAACTGATGCATGCACCCACCTACACAGATACAGTTTCCAAAAAGAGTGAAAAGTGTTTCTTGCATTACTTTTTTTCCTTAGCTACTAACACTCTATGACATATTTGTCATAAGTAGCTTGGTACAAACTTACAAAATAGACAGCTCAGGGATTAAATCTTATAGTTAAAACAATGAAATAGTAAAATGTACATTGTTTAACAAAAGTTTACAAGAAAAAGACATCAGAAATTATAGCTTATTGAAAGAATAAGGTAAAACTTCAGGTCTCATAAAAAATAACAGATGTTGGATATACAGAGGAAAGAACCAATGAAATCAAAGACAGCACATTAGAAATGATTCAGGTTGAAGAGGAGAAAAAATAACTAGATAAGAAAAAGTGAACGCAGCCTAAGAAACATGGAGGACACCCTCAAGAACCTCAAGAATATGCATATAGTCATAACATGAGTCTAAGAAGTAAAAACAGAGAAAGGGGCAGGAGGAATACTCAAACAACAACAACAACAAAACAAACAAACTCATCTACTTTAATGAAAGAATACTGCACTCACATTCACAGAGACCAGGAATAATAAACAGGATAAACATGAGTAGAACCATGCCCAAACATAATATATCAAAATGGTAGGATGCAAAGGCAAGTAAAGAGTTCTGAAAGCAGCAAGAGAAAATCAATATGTTTTCTTTAAAATAGTCCTTATAAAATGAAACAAAATAAAATACAACAACAAACAATATAAAATTATGACCATCTAAACTGATGAAGGAAAGTCTTTTGGCAAAATCCAACATGCTTATTATAAAAACACCAAAAAAACTAGGAATAGTAGGAAATTAACTTCAAAATGATAAAGGTCATATTTGAAAAATCCCAAAACTAGCATCATATTCAAGGTTAAGACCAGGATGTCCACTGTCACCAGTATTATTCAACATTGTTGTGTCAGTTCTAGCCAGAGTAATTAGGAAAGAAAAAGAAATAAAAAGCATCCAAATTGGAAGGGAAGAAATAAAAACTTTCCCTGATTACAGTTGACATGATCCAATATATAAAAATTCTCAAAAATCCACAACAAAGCAAAGAACTAGTAATTAATTCAGTAAAGTGGAGGATACAATATTAACACAAGAAAATGAGTAGTTCCTATAGATTAATAATGAGCAATATTAAGAGGAAATCAAGAATAAAATTATATATACTAGAGTAAATGTTAAAAACATCAACTAACTAGCATTAAGTTTAGCAAGTTTGTAGAAAACTTACACCAAAAAAACCCCACAAAAAACAAAAACCAAAGCTACAAAACATTGATGAAAGCCCTCATGTAAGACATAAATAAATGGAAAGATATTCCAAGCTCATGGATTTGAATACCATTGGTGAGGTGTCATTTCTACCCAGTGATTTGTAGTTCCAATGTAATCTCAGTCAAAATTCCAAAAGACTTCTTAGCATGAATGGAAAAGGCAATATACAATTTTGTATGAAGGATAAAGGAACACATACCTAAAAACATCCTGAAAAAAATCAAGTTTGTTATGGCCCTAACATTTCCCAATTTTAAAATTTATTACCAGACTACAGTAATCAAATAATCATGTGTCTGGCATACGGGTAGACATAAAGCTCAATAGAATTGAAATGGGAGTTCAGAAATAAATGTTTCTATCTATGGCTTACTGGTTTTCAAAATCTGTGCAAAATCTTCTCAACGTGGAAGAATAGTCTTTTTAACTTATGGTGTTCAAAACTGGATAGCTATAAGAAAAAGAATGAAGATAGACCCCTACCTCTCATCATACACAAAATTTATCTCATAATGGATCAATTACCCAAATACAACAATCAAAACTATAAAATCTGTTGGGAATTGAATTATGTACCTTAAAAGTCAAGTTCATTTTTTTTTTTTTTTTTTTTACATTTCAACAAATTTGTTTTTATTACCTCAGTTACAGTTTGTGTTGCTAGACCATATCAAAGTTAAGTTGCAGATGCCATGCATCAGCACTGTACAATGAAGCAGGCTTCACCTAGAATTGGGTCAGCAACCTCTACTCATAAAGGAACAGATGGTAAATATTTGTGGCTTTGCAGGCCTGTAGGTCTGTCTGTCGTGATTCCTCAGCTCTGCTGTTGAAGCTCAAAGTCACCATTTAGATAGAGATGATAGAGTGATAGATATTCTTAACATGAATCTATTTCTGTGGGCATGACAAAGCAACTGGAATAGTGTGGTCAGGGCAGGCTTCAGTAAAAAATTGGCATTTCATCAAAATCTTAAGGGGGGAAGGTTTAGTCTTACGTTTCATGGGAGGAAATTGTTATGAATGGGAACACCAGTGCAAGTGCCCAGAGCAGGTGGCAGAAGCTTAGCGGAGGTTCATTTAACAAGAGTGACATTCTGTTTCTAGATGTGGGAGTAATAATCAACCAAGTACATGTATATTAATGGTGATAACTGCTATGTAGGAAAATCTAACTGCACAGTGTCCATGGAGTTAGTAGGCCTTGCTCTCTTGAAATATGATTAATAAAAAATTCTTCAAGGAAAAAGTTACGTTATACCAACCTTATAGAAGTGAAGGAGAAAGTTAAACAAACATCTGCAGGAAGTAAAGCTTAGACAAATTGAATCATATAAACAACATTCTATAATATTAGTTACTTTGTGCAATTTTAACTTAATGCTTTGCATCATTGTCCTTTAATTAAAATTGTGTAAGGAAAATATTAGATTTTATATTTTGACAAAATCTGATCAAAATCTGATAAAAAACTCAGTCTGATAAGCCAAGTTTTGAGAGATATTTATTCTGCATAATAAATATAAATTGCAAATGTTCCCTAAAAGGAAATTTTATTACATTAATATTTCTAATTTCCTTTTCAAAATAATTTTCATTTCTTGTACCCTCTTTTAATTATTGTCGTTAGCTACTTTCAGATAGTTGCTTTATTGCCGTCCCACACCTTTCTATATTTTGAAAGGCTAGTATCCTACAAAAATCCTAACTTATTTCTATATTATTTTATTAAAAAATTCCAAAATTAACTCAAAATTCTTGACTTCATATTTGAATGAACTTTTAATCCTTATGAATGGTTATAAGAGTAACTTTGAATCCACCTGATACCAAAGCATTATTTTCATTCCATTAATTGCTTTTTAATGGAATATCTTGGTTTCTCAAGATTTTCTGAAATAATTATTAACATAAAATTATTTAGGAAAAATTATCAGGTTTATTTTCTAAGTTGATGTCAAAACTAATTTAAAGGTAGCTAAATAGAACATGACCTCAAGGAATACACATAGTTAACAAGAACATTATCATGGCAACCAAGACTTAACAGACTGAACAAAAATAGCTATCATTGTGTGAAGCCTGTTCTCCTCTAATTGAAATGTCTATCCTGTGCCTTCACCACTATTCTATTTTAGAATCAGGTAACCTTTTCAAGGTTTCATAGATCCACAGCCTACAGAGGAATTTTGCCCCAGGATTGACACTGCCCAGAACTAATTTTTATTTTCTTTTTAAAAAAATTTTTATTAATTAATTTAAAGAAGCTTTAGATTACAAAAATGTTACATAAAAAATATAAGGGGTTCCCATATGCCCCACTCCCTCCTCCTCCAACACTTTCCCTCATTAGTGTGGTACATTTGTTACAATTGATGAACCTGTTGCAGGATTTCCTTTAGGAGCTTGGCTATGTTACATAAAAGAGTTTAAGAACATGCCAGTTTAGTTAGGCCAGTCATTTATTAAGGAAATGAGAGAAGAGAAGAGAAATGGGAGAAAATAAATTATGGGTCTCAGGTATACTTGAGGGCTGGTCCAGGCAAAGAAGAAGAAAAAAGGGATGATTTAACTTCTGTGCTAGCTTTTTAAACCATTAATTATTCTTCCCACTTGCTAATGTTTGGGGGGTTCCCAGTTGTTTGCGGTTTTTATTGATTAATCCACCTATCAATTCCCCGATGAGGGGCCCCAATGATAAGGCCCCTTGAGAATATCCGGGGTTTTCCTTGATCCTGGATGAAATCTCATTCTAAATGGAATATTCTCACAGGTTCTTCCAGCAGCTATCTAGTGGGGAGTGGGGCCTTTCAGAGGATTTCCAGGTGGAATTCTATGGCCACATGTTTCATGGCCATGTTTTTCTGCCAGATCTTAGTTTTGTCTTTTCATTCCCTAAACTAGCCTGCCTCAGCTCCCCTCTCAGAGGGTTTACACCCTTATTCTTATGGGGTGCTGAAGGGAGATGTTCATTCTTCAGTAATTACTTCTTGCTGGTTAGGGGCAGTAGGCCCTTCCTGACAAGGTGTAAAACCCTCTTGCTACTCTATTGCAATTGGAGGAAGATGAATCTGGCACCAGGGGTGGAGCTGGATGAAATCCTCATATGGCTAACAAGGCATTGATTATGGAAGATATAAACTTATTTAGAATTTTGAAGATATACGGTTCCACTAAAAGGATCCTGACCACAAAAATTCCAGGTGCCTGCACAGATTATATCCTCCCAGAGTTGGTAAGCTTTATTTTGCAGGTTTTGAATGCTGTTTAGGACTATTTCAGAGTGATTTACATAGAGACAGCATTCCTTCTTAAGGAATAGACATGTTCCTTTTTTTTTTTGCTGCTGTTAGCATACTAAGTGCCCTGCCATTTTGCAGCACCACAGTGGCAAGAAAATCTGTTTGCTATCTTAGAAGTTCTAAGGCATGACTAGTTTCTTCTATGCTATTAGTTAGATCTAGGGAGAGATTGTAATAGATAACAGGGTTAGGTATAAACTGCCAATTCCAATTTTCCATGGTGGTGGTGGTTATGCCTAAGACTTATAAGAAGGGGATGAGAAGAAGCATTGCCTTTTACTTATTGTATAGGAAGAAACTACAGGAAATGAAAACAGGCCAGATTTCTTAAGGGGTGCCTGACTTGCCCTCCCCCTAGCAGTAGGTGTTTGGGCTGGAGTTAGAGGGAACAGATACTACACAGATACTACTTAGCTTTGTATCTTGAAGAGATATTTCAGGCTGTCCAATGACTGGCACTTGCATGTCCTGTCAGTTATATGCTGAAGTTCCAGCTGATGAGCTGGCACTTCCTTGGGCAGCTCGCATCACTCAATTAATTTAACTTTAATAGCTGTGGTCATGATTAAAGCCACAGAATAAGTTCCCTTCCATTTTGGTTGTAGTTTAGAGTGACGCCTGTTCACCTGCCAGGTTTTGATCAGAACCTGGTTTCCAGCTCCTGGAAAAGGTTGCCCACAGACCATCTTGAAGGGGCTAAGCTGAAGTGGATCCTCACCACCTCGTTTGCTCTCTCCCTTCTAGCATGAAAATGCTTAGCCTTGGCATGAGGTTCTGCCAGTCCTCCCCAGGATATGAATGGGACAGAGTCTGGAATAAGGGTTAGGAGGGAGACCTGAGTAAAGGATGTCTTTTACCTGGTGTGAGGTGAAGAATGTGAGAGGTTGACCTCAACTTAATTTGGTGGCTTGCTCAGTTAAGAGAGCTGTTGCCCTCAGTGCTCTCAGGCAAGTTGGCCACTCCTGTGCAGTGTTATCCAGAGGTTGGAAGAAATAAGCTATTGGTCAAGAAATCTCATGCAGATTTTGGACTAACTCTCCTAGATTGGCAGGGAACTAGTAGATAAATTTTTAAGAACTTTTTAAACCATGGGCCAGAGGCCTTTGACATCTTCCTTCTTGAGGGTGTACTACTTTCTATGAGGGTACGGCTGGTTGATATTGTTGGGAAAAACAGTGCTCAGTGGGACACGGAGACTGATGATTGCAGGCAGAAAGTTTATTGGGAAGCTCTCCCAATGGAGGGGGTCTGAAGAGTAGACTTCAGCCTGCCCCTGGAAAGGTGGGATTTGAGTTTATACAGCATATTCCTAGGTGGGGAAATGATAATGGGATGGGATCAAGGGTTTGAGTGAGGTGCAGGGGCCAATAGGAAGCTTTATCGGTGAAAATTTTCCCATGTATGGCTAGAGAGTAGTGGGTTAGGGAATTATGTTTCCTTGGAATTTTGGAGGAGCAGGTGGTGCTTTGATGTGGAGGGATTGAAGGTCTCTACCTCACTTTATTCCCATTTCCATGTGGTTTCTTTGTTCAACCTTTGGGGAAGTGCCATGCTTTCAGACACGTAGGCTTAAGAGGGGACTTGTGCTTCCTCAATACATGTCGGGGGAATTGAGTCACAACCTGTTAATTATTGCAAACCTAGTGAGGGGGGAACCTCTAGCATTCCTAATTCTTTGTATATATATATATATATGCATACATATATACATCTATATGTTGGGGGGGCCTGGGTATTGGGTTATACAGTACTTGGCAGAATGGGAGGGTGAGGGGATTCAGGGTGAGGGGATTTGGAATGTCGGCTTCACCTGGCTACTTCCTGCTACCAAGGGGTAAGAAAAGTTTCTTTCTGTTCTGTCCAGTGGGCTGTGGTTTCAAGTCCCATTGATATTGATCATCACATATCAGGAAGATGCCTTCCATGTATTCCTGGGTTGTTGATTGTATGATTCTGTGTGTTAATCAGGAGAGGAGCTCTAAGAGATAAGGGCCAAAAAGAAGGGCAGCAATAACAACAGTAATAGTGTTATAACAGGTTAGAGGTTTGATCTTAAGCATGAAGAAAAATAAGAAAGGAATGAGGATATTCATGATTGATTTCCATAATTATTATCTAGGGCTCCTCTCTGCTGTTGAGGGTTGAAGCAGGATTTCGCTGAATTATTACAGTGGTGTTTTAAGGGTAAATGGCTGGTGTTGAATTTCATGCATTAGGAGTAGGTTCTTCATGTGATTCTGGGTGCTGTTCTGGACTGATGTTTGAATGAACTGTGTTATAGCTCAGAGAATGTATGGTTCTGCTGATAGTAAAAGAAGGAGGGTTATTAAAGGGGTGAGGATGGGAATTAACTATGAGGTTCAGGGCTAAGATAATGAGAAAACCAATCAGACATAGGGTCAGTGGCTAGATTATTAATATAACTTATTTGATGGGTCATGTGCTGTGAGGTTTGTTGACATTAAAAATTAGTTTAGGTATAAGAAGAGTTTACATGGGCGTACATAGAGTTTTAGCAGGAATAGGAGATTTCAGATTATTAACTGTGGTTTCATAACAATGTTTGGGTGATTTTTGTTTTTCATGGACTTAAGATTCCCATCCAGTAAGGCTGCATAGTACAGCTAAGATGACTGTATTTTTCTCAGTTTATATAATTTGAGGCATAGGCAACAGCAAATTTTTATTACTTTTCATTTTGGGCTGTAGGGTGGCATTTTATATAGGGTATTTATATTTTTAGGCAGCAAATAGTAATTAACTGGTTACAAGAGTTTTGTTGCAGTGTTTGTAGTAGCAAAAGCATACCTTGTTCCTTTTGAGAGTGGGAGGGGACTGATGTTTAGTTGTTAGAGTGAGCACAAAGAATATTCATGGGTGATGTCCATAAGCTGTTGATGAGCAACAGGTAGCTGGTAGTGCTGCTACAGGATTCGGTAGTTACCATGTTCGATTTTCTTGTGGAGCCACTCTGCTGCTTTTCAGGTTTCAATGGTATGGCTCTGGATCTTCGCAAGGGTATTTGCTTTAACGGTCTCAAGAGGGGTGATAGAGGAGTGGGCAGGGATATGATAGACAGTTATATGTTGAAGTTTCATTCCCTGAACTAGCCTGCCTCAAGCCCATATTGAAGCATTGCTACTAACCATGGACTACAGCTTACAGTATAGTTTTTGGAGAGTCTTTGGAATAAGAGTTGTTACTGAAATGACCCAAAGACTTTGGGATATTCTGAGGGGTGAATATATTTTGCACATGGGAAGGCTGTGTCTCTTTTGTTACCAACAGAGGACTGTGATAGATTGAAATATGTACCCCAATTTAGACATATTCTTTATCTCAATTTGCATTCCCATAGGTGTAAAGTCTGCAAAAAGTGCATAACAGTAGCTCACTTTTTCCCCCTCATTAAAACAGTACTTTATTTTGCAAATTTTTACCTATTACCACTCCTATGTTATAGACGATACAACCAAGTGTACAAGGCTAGGAAAAATTTTAAATGGGGGTTGCACCTGGAAAATAAATTTTTTTAACTCCATTTACATGTTTCAAAACTGCTGGTTCTCAAGTTCATCAAACTCTCAGGCTGCCAGTATCATGTGCAGCATACTAAAACTACACTATCTGATTAGCTTATTATTTCTGTGTAAATCAGGTCAATCAATGTGTCAACCTGTAACAGACTGTGCACTTTAACTGGCAAAAATTCTGAATCTTGGGCATTTGTTCTTTTGTAACTACTTTACAGTTTCTAAAAGCAGATATTGTCCAAAGCTGGAAAAACTTAAGTCTTCTCAAGACAAAATATTAATTTTGAACATTACGTGTCAAACAATGAAGCAAATCCCAACAGTATGCACACACAATAAAAAACAGCTTTGCATTTTCAAAAGACTGTTTCCCATATTGATTAATCCAGGCAGCTAACTCACTGGTTTATGCAACTTTATTGGAGAAAAATAAATCAATTACTAGCAGAGCTATTAGTTGATCACTCATCCATTGACAATTTGCTTAATTTATTCAGTGCTATATTAAACAGTGTATTGGAAGACAGATTAACTAATAGCTCCAAGCTTCCTAACAATTTAAATGAAAATTACAAAATGTTTGAGACCCTATTTTGGAATACAAAGGGTGTTTGACTTCCAATTTTCATTCTCTGTAGAATAAGAATAAGTCATTATTTTAGTGACATGCATAAAATACATCGCATTTCCTGTTCTGTTGATGTTATAAATTCAATACAAATTCTCCAGCCACATCAGTTATGAACATAAAGTATATCATGTAACCTCAAATCTCTAACAGTGGAAGGCTTAAAGAAAGGATGCTGCTATACAGTAATGCTACTTCCTCTGATGTGACAATTGAACATCCATCTCCCTACCCCCCACACACAGATGACTTCTTCAGCATCTTAGAGCAGTGAGGAATGGTTTTAGTCTCATAACCAAGTTGGAGTCAAGATATTGACCACATAATATCCATTTAAAAAAGAAATCTGAATCTTGGGCATCTGTTCTCTTGTAACTACTTTACAGTTTCCAAAAGCAGCTATGGTACAAAGCTGGAAAAACTTAAGTCTTCTCAGATGAGCATGTGAATGAATGGAGGGAGGTAAACAAAAAAATAAAATAAAATAAGATGAGGTATCATAGAGAAGCAGCTGGATAAGAAAATCAAAAAAGGAAAAGTATTTTAAAGTTTATTCCATCTATAATGCAGGTTATTCTGACTTTAAGGTAACATCACATGGCATACTTTTGAGTCCATTCCTGAGATATTCTGTTGTACTTTTTTCTGCTGTACTCTGTTTTATAAATCTGGCACTAAGAGGTCATCTGGGTTCAGATCACATAGCAGTGAACAAGTGGATAAAAGAACTTTAAAAATAGTTAAAGCAGGAGACCACTGTGATCTTAATATTTGGATGATAAATTCTTGTTGTAAATGCAACCTTAGGTAGTTTGAGGGGGTAATTTTTAGGAAAATGAATTGTCAAAAAGACTACACCACCTTGTTATGGGCTGTCATTAGGTCCCATAATTGTGGCTTGCCACGGAAACACATCAGACCCACTGGACCTATAGAACATTGTGCTGGGGGGGTCACTGGCCAAATCACTAAGTTCTTTATTAATCCATTTCAGGGCCAGAGTTTGTGCTTTTGTCTGGCTCCGCACTATCTCCGTGTGCACTCAAAGGTCCAGCCAAAACTCTTGATTATCAGGGCGGCGAGGAAGGAGTCTATCTTTGTCTCACACCGGCTCTGCCAGACACGGGTGGTGAGGGGTCCGGGCCTCCCTCAAGCTGCAGCCTCAGCTTCCTCCCCACGTGGCAGCTGGTGTCTCCCTGGCCCTAAGAGGCTCACGCGCATGGCACCACAGTAGTGTACTTGTGAAGAAAATCAGTCATATTACAGTGTGGTGATGAAGAATGTGAGCTCTAAAGTCAGACTGTCTTGGTTCAAATGTGAGTTTGTCCTTGAAGCTGTCAATTCACCATGAACAAGTTCTGTAATCTGTCTGTGTCCCAGATTCACCATCTGTAAAATTCAGCCACAAAAATATGTTTTTTTGATTCTCTGTTCTAGGTGCTGGCAATACAGGACTGAACCTAATTTGTGATAATCTTGTGTCCATAGAACTTCTAGAGGGGAGGAAGATAAAGTAGAAACAAAAGTTAAGCAAAATATATAGCATGTTAAATTGGGTAACTGCTGAGGAAAGCAAATGCAGGATTGAAGAGGGATGGGGCAGATGCAATTTTAAATAGGGTGGTCAGCACATTCTTAAGAGAAAGAGAATGAGAACAGATCCATGCAGTTATCTGGGGGAAGGGAATTTCAGGAAGAAGAAAAAACGGAACAAGTCCAGGCAATGTCAGGACTAATGTGTACAGGGAAGTGTGAGGAGGTCAGTGTGGCTGCTCCAAAGTGAGCAGAACAGACATGATAATAAATGATGAGCTCACAGAACTAAGGATGAGGGGAAGGTCATGGTGGATCTGGAAGCTCTTATAAAAGTTATGATTTTTAAATTTGTGTAATGGGAAGCCTTGTAGGTTTTGTGAGAAAGTCACATAATACACTTTACAGTTTAACATAATATTCTGGCCCCTAAATTTAGATTAGACTCAAGGGGAATAAAACAAAAACAAACAAACAAAAAAAAATGGGAGCCAATCTAGAAGGTTTCAGGTATAATTTAAAAACTGAATTGATGGGTCTTTTGACCAAGGTGGAGGCAGAAGAGGTGTTGAGAAGTAGTCACTCTCCAAGTATATTCTTTTTTTTTTTTTTTTTAATTAATTTATATTTTATTGTGGGTAAAAATCAAAATTTTCACAATACATAGCACTATTTGTAAAATGATATATTCTTGTATATAGAACCAGTAGATATGTTGGTGGATTGGATGTGAGGTATGTGACATAGAGGAAGTTAGAAGATTATTCTTGATAATTTTTTCAACAAATAGGAGGATGCCTTTCCATTACCTGTAGTTAAATTTTAGGTATTTCAAGATCATATTGGATCTGGAAGCTCTTAATTTTAAATTTTAAATTTGTGTGATGGTTAAACTGACAGTTATCTTGTGAAGATAAACTATGTTCTTTATATACCTAATGCCCTTTGAAGATTGCAGGGCCATCAATAGGTGCTCAGATAATAGAATCTGTTTCTACAGTTATTATATAACATAAATCATTTGCAAATAAAAATTAATGTTCTTATTTTGTCTTGTTCTATTTCAGTCTTATTTTATTTATCCTTATTTAAAGAGTTCAACATTTATAATACATATAATATTGATGTATCACCATAACCAAAATACTTCAGACCAAGTCTTACATAAAATATGAAATACACTGATATAGGGATAAAAGAGGGACAATGCAATAGTCTAGTGTTTTCATATTGTCCAAAGTTTACATTATATTTATTTAATAATCTCATAAATGCTTTCTTAAATATACTATAATACAATAGGGTAGTCTGTATTTAATTAAAACTTAAGCATCCTGGAACTTATTATTGTCTGAAAGATTAAAGCATCTTTTGAACATCATTGCCGTCTCCAAAAAACAGGATATATTTTCTAAACCTTAAAAATGTACATAAATGAACGCAAATCTGGCTCTGTTCGTAAAAATGACCATAAAATGTAAAGAGTTATAAATATAAGAAAACTCACAAAGCATGTACAAGATGACAGATTAGTAAAGGAATATATTATTAAAAAGAAAATGCTTATCAGACATCTCTAATTGCAAACAAAAGAAAGAAGAATTATAATAAATATAGATTCTAAGCCATATAGAGTTCAAAGCACAAATAAATCATATTATACTATTTTATATGGATTTATTTATGATAAGTTAGTATTGACATATAATTCAGGATGTAGAGGAAAATAAAGCACATTTTAATTATTTGAATAAATTAATGAACAGCAATGATCTGGTGAAATGTTGTTAAACATTTTAACCATAAAACAGATGTTGAACATTATTTTAAACATTGAAAAATCACTTAGCAAATTAACCAAATACAACTGTATAAAGAAAATCTTAGTATTAATTAAAAGAATGAAATCACATGAGTGTGAAAAGCATATCTAATAAACATTGTAAAAGTTTAAATTAACAAATCAAATACTTGAAAAATGAGTAATATACGCTGATTAGCAAAGTAAAACAGCAGTTCCAGGTTTATAGATGAAATTTTTAAAGGAAATTTTAGCAAAGTATTCACTAAAATTTAATGGATGTCACACTGTTTGGATGCATTATACATTCTTACCTTTACAACTTTCCTCTCTATTAAAGTTTTTATCACAAATTATCCAAGAATTTGAAGAATTTATTGCATTTTAAAGAGTGTAACAAAAGTAAAAATGAGGATAAAGGAAATAATTTTTAAATCATATTGAAATTAAACACATACTAACTACTGACATTTCTTGACACACCTAGAATGAGAAGGTTTTCAAATGGTTATTAGGTACACAAAGAAGAAATACGACTGCATGAAGATAGTTAAACATCTGAATTTACACATTTTAGGTCTTAATGCCATACAAGATGAAATACTTGATTTTGCTAATGTACCAACAAAACATTATTCTCAGGAGTTTAATGACAAGGGAATTACCAAATATTTTAGGGATTAGTGAATCTCCAAAGCTGCAAAATAGAAAATGAATATAATTTTGTATAAATATTTAATTTATATATACACAGGAATAAGATTAGTCTGGAAGATTATAAATATCAGAAGATTATCAAAAATGGTTAGGATGTTTTAAGTTATCTTAAACATTTAAAAATATATTCTAAATTATCTTCAATGTTTACATATACTCTTTTCTTTAAATTAATGATATCAGAATAATTTACTCTGCTTTAAGAACAAATAATGAATTTACACATCCTGGAGCCTTGCCACCAACCATAGACCACAGTTCACACTGTAGACCACACTCTCTCCCACTCAGTTCTGAGTGGTGTGTGCTGATTTAAAATGGCCTACATCCATTGCCACAACAGTACTCAGGACAACCTCCAACTCCCAAAGAAGCCCCTATTGTGGGGATGTGGTGGGAGGTGTGGGAGGTGGGCAACATGGGAATCCCAGTGGGTTCTGTGTAATATTTTGGGTAATCTAAGCACCTCTTAAAATATATGTATATATATAAATAACATTTTTGTAAGCAAATACACATATATGCATATATATTTATATATCATTTTGCAAATGTTTGTATGTATTGTGAGAATTTTGATTTTTACCCACAATAAAAATAAATAATAAAAAAAAACAAATAATGAAGCACTATTTTTCCTTTATAGATATTTGTCTCTTTATGAATAAGATTATCCAAAAGCATTTATATACCACCAGTGAATATTTTAATAACAAAAGCTATTGTATATTCAAATTTTTGCAAGAATATAGTATTCTGAAGATAGTTGCTAAAATGTATTTGTACTACAGAAATTATTTCAATTCATCATCTGTTTTAATCTTCATAATTACTCTATGGAATTCAATTTATTATTTTTCTAGTACAACTGAGGAAATTGGATTTTGAGTTGTAGTAGCTTGCTAAGTGATATAAATCTAAAAAGCTGGCAGATCTAGAATCTGAACTCTTGATTGGCCATTTCAAAGCAGCACTCTATGTCATTGCTCTATTTCTTAAATGGAATTAATGTAATGACTTCTGAAAGTCCTCTCAATAATAATTGTATGTGAAATTGGAGCATTCATGGGGATTTCTGTGACACAATTTGAAAGATAACTCCACTTTTATTTTAATCTCAGGCTTAATACATATTTCATAGATTCCAATTACTATGTAGGGTTCTATAAACATACACTTGGAAATGTTTCAGATCGTGTGTAATGAAATGGATAATGGCTCATTAGAAATGCAAACTAATTAAAAAATACTAGAGCATTTAGAGATACAAATTAAATACCCAAATAGGAATGAAAGAAAAGATGTACTTGAATGTTGAACATCACTGTCATTTCAATTGCCTGGACCACTCTGTCATCTGCATGATTCTAATGACAGCATTCTTCACTTCTTTGTTCCTAAGATTATAAATGAATGGATTCAGCATGGGGATCACAATAATATAAAACACAGAGGCCACTTGATCCTTTCCCAAGGAGTAAGACTTCTTTGGTTTTAAATAAGAAAAAATTTTGGTTTCATAAAAGATGGTAATACCCAGGAGGTGGGAAGCACAAGTAGAAAAGGCTTTGTGCTTTCCTGAAGTGGACTTAATTTTTAGGATACTAGACAAGATGGACTTGTAGGACACAGAGAGTGCAATAAGAGGCACAGATATAGTTGAGCCAGCAAAAATGAATATCATGGTTTCAGTGTCATGTTTGTAAGTACAAGATAGGGCTAAAAGTGGGTTTAAGTCACAGAAAAAATGACAAATTACATTGGATTTGCAGAAGTGCAAACTGTTCATGGAAAGAAGCATGGCCAAGGAGTCAATAAATCCAATCATGTAGGATCCAGTGATGAGGGCACAGCAGAGTCTTGTGGACATAATAACCTGGTAATGAAGAGGGTTGTAGATAGTTACATAGTGGTGATAGGCCATTGAGAAAAGGAGGAAAAATTCAGTGGCACCCAAGAAGACAAAAATAGACATTTGCATGAAGCAGCACATATATGAAATAGACTTGTCAGAATTCAGCAAGTTCTCTAAGGTTTTAGGTGTGATGGCCATTGAATAACTGAGATCAAGGAAAGACAGGTGACTGAGGAAAAAGTACATGGGGGTGTGAAGCTGGAGATCAAGGTGAATTATCAGTATCATCCCTATATTCCCCAGCACAGTTATAAGATATATCAGGAGAAACAGTATAAAGAGGACCTGCCCGATATCTTCAGTCTGTCAGTCCCATAAGGATAACATCAGGCAAATTTGTGTTATTCCTAAATTCCATAGTGTTCAACTGTTGTAAACTATTGAGAAACCAAGGTGATATTTAGCATGAATGACTTCAAAGCCATTTTATTAACATGAATGATCAGGAATTTTAAAAGATAGTTTTCATTCTTGGGATTCACAATAAAGAGGAATTTGCAAACTATTACTGAAAAAACAAACATTGGTTTGACTCCCCAAAATAAATTAGGTGTAAATCATTATTTGGGTATTATATAATAGAAACTCATATATTTCATAATTAGAATGAACTTGAAACTATTATAAATACCTACCTTTATTAACAGATATATCCAGATGAAAATATTATGCCATAGATTTCACTACTGTAAACATTGCTAGGTGATAATAAGGACACAGAAATTTAAGCAAATAATCCAGAGTCACAAAAAACTGCTGACTCTGTGATTTACCCAGGATTGGTTGGGTCCAGAGATCACACACATAATAATATATTCCTATTTATATTTCAAGTCAGAAAAGAGAAACAAAGCTAGATATATAAAAACCAATGATAGAGAGTTTTGATGCATCATCTACTATTCTTTTGTATCTGATATTATTTGATACAATTAACAGATCAGAAATTAAACCCTTAGACTAATTCACTGAGGTGTACTTATATACCAAACATTTTTATTATTTTTAGAAGGTATGCTTTTGAGTGATTATTAAAATTAAATTTCTTCCAAAATTTATAATTTCAATATATGTATAATGCTTGATAATGCAGAGTAAAAGTTCTATATTTTCATGTTTGCACATTCTGGCATTGCTTAAGTAGGGCCTCTATGATATGTATATGTTCTGCATATACTTCTAATAATATCCCCAATTTTTAAGATAATCAAAAATGCTCTAAATTTGAGTATAATACATACCGTGAGCCAAAAATTGGTGAAAAACTTCTTCCAAAATTATCTGTCTGGAATATTTGTCATCCTCACATTTTTCTCAAAAATAAAATATGGAAACCATTTAAAGAGCCTGATAATAATGCTATATAATATGTTTCCTTTTAGATAACCTGTTTAAATTTTTGTGCATGCATTTTTGTAGTTGTTCCTAGGTAAAATAAATTAATATAAAAATTTTATTCAAGTTCTTGTCAAATAGAAAGTTCACCTGGAAATTACGTCTCCTAAGTATACCAGGGAGCTACTGTGAGGACAAGCAGAACAGAATATCCCTTGACCCTGATACTGTCATGGCACCTCTTACACTGGGCATTAATGATAATGCACCATTTGGTTGTTCTTGGGACAAATATCAAGGAAAATTGCTTGGCCTTTTCCAAGCAGAAAAGTTCAAGGACTAATGAATCCATGTTAAGTTTGTAACAGAGAGTTATCTTCCCCTTAGAAGCCACATGATGTTGAACATCATTGTTCAGTAATCTTTTGTGATTCTTTATTTGATGACTGGTTAAAATAGAAAGCACTTTTAGAGAAAAACTTAATCGTTGGCTAAAGGACCAGAACATTAATCACTAGGGGTGGAATAGCACATTTTCACAATTTAACATTTTATAATTAAAAATGTGACACTATAATAAGGGGTAAGCCTTGTTCACTACACAAAAATTAGAATACAATAAAATTCAAAAAGCAAAATGAAAATCCTTCATAAATGTTGTTTTCTTAAATATGTTTTCCTCCAATCATTTTCCTTTGTGCATACATGCTTATATACTGTACACGTATTCACAGAATTTTTATAAAACTGTATTTTCAGTTACATATTATTTTATTATTATTTATAATACACCTATATCTTTGTTAAATTCAATTTTATTAATTTGCATTGGCTGCTTCTCCATAACTAACTTTCTTCTAGGAGTGTACACTAGCCAATGAATGGATATATTTGAGGCATCAAAAGAAAAACACGGTGGAGTTTCTCTACTCATGTTTGGCAATGCCATCTCATTATTCTACGCAGAAGACATTTCGTTACATTCAGCCACAACATTGTTTGTGCAATATGTTTCATTATTTTATTTTCCTTGGCTTTTATTTTATTAAAAGGGCCATAAGAAAAGAAAGTGAAAGAGAGTTCTGAGATGAGGAAAGATTTTAGAATTAATTTAATGGCCAAAAGTTCATTGAAATGCTTTATTGTAACTTGTGCATTAATTAATGATAATGAAATAAAATTTATTTAGATGTATAAGCAACTGGTACAAGAAAAACTATTTATACCCCAGAATTTCAGAATATTATTTGATCGAATGGCTCATGGAATCACAAAATTATATATTATGTATTTGATGAACTTTTGGAAATACCATTCTTCTTTTCATCAGAAAATCAGTGATATTGAGAAAAGCTAATTTGGGGTTTAAAAAGACAGTATCTATTCATTTCACAATAGGTGAGCTTTGGGATTAAGACAAATGAGTTACTAATGGAGATATTCTATGTCAATGCCACCTCAGTAAGGTCTCCTTACTACTTGGAAAATCGCCATGAGCAAATTTTATTTCCCAGCATTGGAATTATTTTTATGGTCATTATGTTTACTTTAAATAATGTAAGTAAAAGTTGAAGAAAGAATAATTTACAAAAGTGACTTTATGATGAATCTTCTTGCTGTATCTTTATTCATGGGATTTCAATACATCGTTTTACAATTTTATTCACATACCAAACAATCCATCCCAAGTGTACAATCAATGGTTCTCAGTGTAATCATAGTTGTGTATCATTACATAATTTTAGAACCTTTTCATTACTCCGTTTTATTGAGTTCTTCTATTTCTTCTATAGTCAGAATATATTGTTAGTTATCTAGATAATTATCTATTTCATCAGGTTTTCTAATTTGTTGGCATAGAGTTGTTCATAGTTCTTCTCAGAACTTTTTTATTTCTGTTGGGTCAACAGTAATAAACCCCTTCTCATTTCTGATTTTATTTATTTGCATGTCCTCTCTTTTCTTTGTCATTTTATCTAAAGATTTATTTTTTTTTTCAATTTTATTCATTCTCTTATTGAACCAGCTTTTGGTTTTGTTGATAATCTCTAGTGTTTGATATTCTAAATTTCACTTATTTATGCTCTAATCTTTATTATTTCTCTCCTCCTGCTTAGGGTTTAGTGTGCTATTCTCTTTCTAGTTCATCCAGTATGCTTTTAGGTATTCAATTTACCTCTGTCATTTCTTTAATGTAGGCATTTAGGGCTATAAACTTCCCTTTGTTTCATCCCATAAATTTTGATATGCTGTATGCTTGTTTTAATTTGTCTCAAGATATGTACTGATATCTCTTCTAATTTCTTCTTTGCCCACTGGTTATTTACAAGTGTGTTGTTTAATGTCTGTTTATTTGTGAATTCTCTAGTTCTCAACTTATTATTGAATTCCAGCTTCATTCCATTATGATCAATGAAGTTCTTTGCATAATTTCCATCTTTTTAAATTTATTGAGAACTGTTTTGTGGCACAAGATGTGGCCTAAACTGGAGAATGGTACATGAGAACTTGAGAAGAACATAGCTCCTGCTCTTTTGGTGTGACGTTCTATTGATGAGGTTGGTGTATTGAAGTATCCAACCATTAAGACATCAATTTCTGCCTTCAGTTTTGCCTCATGTATTTTTGGTCACCTTGGTTAGGTGCATACATATTTATGATTTTATGCCTTCTTGGTGGATTGCCTCTTTTATTAACATTTAAGTCTTTCTTTGTCTCTTGTATCAGTTTTGCATTTAAAGTCTATTTTATCTGTGATTTGTATAGCTACTCCTGCTCTTTTTCTGGTTACTGTTTGCATGTAATACTTTTCCCAACCTCCCAGTTTCAACCAATTTGCCACTTCAAATCAGTTTTTGTATGACTCTAATGTATTTTTAATCTCTTCTATTGTGTTTTTAATTCTCATTAGTTCTGTTACTTTTATTTGCAGGTTTTCAAATTCTTCTTTATGCTCACCCATTTTCTTCTTAATATCCTTTATCTCTTTAGGCACAGTTTCCTTCATCTCTTTGAATTGATTTGGGAGATTTGTTTGAACATCATTGATTATTTGTTTCATATTTGCTGTCTTGTCTGAACTTTTAATTTGCAACTTTGATTGGGTCATATCTTTCTGTTTCTTAGTATGATTTGTAATTTTTTGCTGTTGTCTTGCATCTGCTTTTCTTGATGAGATTACTCTAAGGGTCAGTATCTCTCTCTTGCCTAGGATATCCTCATTGATTGAGTTTGTGTTAAAGCTCTTCTTTGACAGTTGGTTCAACTTATTTTAAAACTTTAGAGTAGCTTGTGTTTAATGGATGAACTTTTTTCAGCTCTCTTCTCTGATTCTTGCCCTGGATATATGTTTCAGTTTTTGAGATTCACTATTTGTTCAATTGTTTCATCCCAGGGGAAAACATCCTTTCCCCTCTTCTTCCTCTGTGAATCCTGATCTGTTCTGTTTCTGTTGATATGCCTCTATACATCTTTAACACTCCTCTCATTTCCTATAGCTGCTTTTACCTGGAGGCCTAATTATTGGAGGAGGATACCACTGGAGAGGACTATCCTAAGTCAGTTTATTTCAGTTGGAGCAGGGCCAGGGACCCATGAAAAGGATGCATATAAGTTCTCAAGTGCCCTGGGCAGGAGACACAGAAAGACAGCAACCTTCTCTATGCAGTTTCCCAGAGTCTGTGATTTCCTGGCCTGTCCAGTACATGGCATTCTTCTGTCAATTGTTCCCCACATCTGTAAGGTGGTGGATTAGTCTGCCAAAGGGGTGCCCATGCAAAGTGCCAGATATTTGTTGAATTTTATAAAATGTATTTATTTGGGGTAAAAACTTACAGTTACAAGGCCTTAAAGAGTCCAACTGAAGGTTTCTTTCTCACCAAAGTCAGTTGCCATGTATTGAAGCAAGCTGGTCACTGATCTCTGTGAGGGTTCAGGCTTCTCCTTTCTGGGCATCCTGTCTCTCAGTTGCAGGCTGGCACAGCGCTTATGTCTCAGGGCTTCCTCTCTCTCCTGGCATAGGACTCATTTCTATCCAGGCCTTCTATATCATTCTCTGTTCTCTACCCAAGGCCAACTATAAGCTATCAGGCAAATGGTCCATGTCTCTCAGGGATTTATCTGTTTGAACCTTCTTTCTGTCACATGACAGGATCAAAAATGACAAAGTTCTCTATTCTGTGTGTCTTTTTGAGTGAGTGACCATTTATATCAGCCACCCAAGGGGATGGGGATTCAACTTGAGTTACACCTTACTGACGTGATTGAATCAAAATCCCTAAATTGATTTTATCAAGTAAACTTAATTAGAAGCTGATACTGTATTTAATACAATCAAAAGGTCATATCCAAAGGGATATATTAGTTTACAAACATAATCTTTCTCTTTGGGAGGGAAACATGTGCCACAGGTACCCAACAGTTCCAAAAAACTGCAGGGCATACTCCATAGATTTCAAAGTCTGGCAGTCATTCTTAACATGATGGTTACTTTTCCACCTTGGTGTCTCATGGGGAGCCACCCTTTCCACAGGCTTGCCCTAACAGCCATTTTCTTAACTCTACCCTCATTAAGTATCTTAAAGTCAACTGAGCTCCAGATATCACCCTCCAAGAACATTGGGATGGTGTCCACACTTTCCCCAATCTCTGGCATATAGTCTCAATCCCCTCAGTAAAGGGAGGTGGTGGCAACATCCTCCCTAATATCTGGCATACAGACCCAACCTCCTTAGAACTGTGAGGTTGTAATGTGGCCTTCCTTAATCTATGGGGAACAGGCCCACCCACTTCAGAGCAATGGGCTGGTGACCTCACCCTCCCCAACCTATGGAGAAGAAGGCCTTCACCCTTCAGAGAAGTGCAATGATGACCTAATTCTCTCCAACCAGTGGGGAATGTGCTGCACTATATCTGTGGCCTGCGGTGGCCAAATATTCCCTGAAGAGTGGGCTGGAACTGCTACCAATCTCAAATGCTAGGAAACTCACCCTCTCTGTGCATATGGGTGGGGTCCCTCTCTTGGACCAAGGATATGTATTAATTCCAGAATTCAACTTCCATGGTTTTTCTCTTAAAGTTGTTCACCTAAAGCTTCCATCTCTCCCCTCCATGCCCCTGTTAGTCCAAGTTGACAATGTTTATGTTCATACCCATCTCACAAAAAGCTGGTTGGTTTAGCATGCCGGGAACAGGGGTCCAAGCCATCAGACAGTTAGAATTTCCAGAATTCTTTCCTGTATAACTGCATTTTCAATCCTGACATAAAAGTTCCAAGCTTAGTTAATTCCAAAAGTGGGACACTATTGTTTGGGGGCTTGATTTCCAAAGGCTTGGAATTTCTGGAGTCAGTCTCTGATTTCTTTGTATCCAACAATTCATTTCTCAGCTTATCTCTTTCCTCTAGCATTTTGCTATAAGCTGCAAGTGAAGCCAGGCTGCATGCTCTGTATTTGCTTTGGAAAGCAGTTTAGCAAAATGTCCAACCTCATCATTTTCAAATTCCATATAACATCAGGCACCAATCTTGCTAAGTTTAACTTTAAAACATGGATCACCTTTCTTCCTGTTTTCAATATTTGTTTAATCATTTCCTCCTAAAGCCTTATCAGATATAACTTTAGGCTCCACATTCTTACCAACCGTCTCTTCAAAGTAATCTAAGCCTTTTCCATTAATCATTTCACAATTCTTCCAAAATATACCCCTTACCCATTTATAAAACCATTCCAGCATTTTTGGTAATTGCATTAGAATGTACCCAACTCCCAGTACCAAATACTGTATTAGTCTGCTAAAGGGGTGCTGATGCAAGGTACCAGAAACCTGTTGGGTTTTATAAAGGGTATATATTTTTGGTAAAAGCTTACAGTTCCAAGGCCCTAAAGAATCCAATTCAAAGTTGCTTTCTCACCAAATTCAGTTGCCGTGTGTTGAAAAAAGATAGTCACTGATCTCTATGAAGTTCAGGCTTCTCAGGTCTCTTTCCAAGGTCAACTGTAAGCTATCAGGCAAATGGTCTATCTCTCCCAGGGCTTTAGCTGTTTGAACCTTCTTCTTTTTGTCATATGACAGGATCAAAAATGACAAAGTTCTCTCCTCTGTGTATCTTCTTGAGTTAGTGTCCATTTATATCAGCCCTGCCCAAGGGGGTGGAGACTCAAACTGAGTCATGTCTTGCTGATGTGGTCAAATCAAAAGACCTAAATTGATTTTATCAAGTAAATTTAATCAGAGGCTCCTCACTGAATTTAATACAATCAAAGAGTGTCACACTTAGAGGAATAGATAAGTTTACAAACAATCATTATCTTTTTGGGATTCCCAAACATAATCTCAAACTGTCACAGGTGGTACTGTGTCTTTATTTTCAACTCACTCCATGCTTATTGTGGTATGTTTGCAACACAGCCTGCTAGCTGCTTTTGGCCAGGGTAGATTGAAACTAATGCTCAGATCCCAAACCCAGGGATCTGAATTTGCTGTTCAAAAGCTGCATCTGCCCTATTTCATGACCCCTTCTTTTCTTAGGAAAGAGCTTCCCTCCAGCAAACTTTTCCTCACCATACTGGGAAATTACTATGTCTGTAAATCTCGCCCTCTTCCTCTCCTGTATTGGGTGGAGCTGAAACAGAGACTGCTGGCTGCTTTCTGTCCTGGGTGCAGTTGGAACCCAGCATTCTGAATGTGCTTTGCAAAAGCCACAGCCTGTGCCTGGCTGTGCCTGCCCCTTTTCTTGAGGAGGAGCTGAGTTTCAGCAAAGGCTGTGAAGTTACTGTGTGTTAAATGAGCCTCATTTTCTTCCCTGCTAGGGGTGGGATTGAAGCAGTGGCCCCTGGCTGTTTTCTGTACATCCTTTTATTATTTTCTTAGATACCACATAGCTGGGACTTACTTTTTAATTGAGTTGATTATTGTCCTTTTAATTGGAGAGTTTTGTTCACATACATTTAAAATAATAATTTAAGTGCTATTTTCAATTATATCATATATTTTTCAAGTAGACATTCTTCTCTCATGGCTTCTTTTTGGTTATTACAATATTTAAAATTAAATTTTATTCTCTCTGATGAATTTGATTGTATTGCAAGTGATATCTTTAGAAGATAAAATTTGATCCTTATGTGCTCTATTATTTTAGTGCACTTAATATTACTCTGACTACTTTAGGCACCAAAATGGCAGCATGAGACACCCCAGGGTTGTGTATACCCACAGAATCTTTGAAAAATTTGCAAAAACTGGGCAAGCCGTCTTCCTCAAGACTACAGAAAACAGTTAAAGGATTACATTAACAATCCTGTAGTGAGTACTGAATCAAGAAAATACAGCTTAAAACTGGTAGCACACACTGTTGTGTCCCTCAACTCCTTCTTGACACAGTGTGTAGCCAACCTGTGTTCTCATTGTGGGTTCCTGGTTCTGTTTTGGAGGGAGTAACCCCTTTGTGCATACTGGGGTATATGTATTTTTGTTCCAGTCTATCCAATTCTAGCCTGAAGCACTGACCTATGAAGCTCATCTCTTTTTTTTCCTTCACGTAATTTCCTCCACAGGCAGAACCAGCTTTCAGATAGTTAAAAATAGTATAAGAAACATTCAATTCAACATAGCCTGGGAGAGAAGATTCCTGGCTTTAAGCCATGTAAAAGACAACCCTGAATAGAGGGAAAGTCTATTTCGTAGGAATAGAGAAGGCATTGCAATTACCAAAAACAGTAGAATTTCCCAGGTTAGGTCGCAAGCCCAGGACAATACACACAATGCATGCATGAAAAACTGTCCATCCCAAACAGTGTATTAAACATAAGCAAATGGAACTTTAAGGAATCTACAATTGGCTTTGAGTTGCCTGGACAGCACCAGGCAACTCAAAGCCAATTTTCAAAGACAACCAAAGGAGTTGTTTGCTTGTTTTTTTGTTTTTTGTTTTTGCTTTGGTTTGTTTATTTTTGTTAGCTCTTACCACTCAATGTTTTATCTGATATATCTATAGCTGGATACAAACTTAAGAAACAGCTAAGCAACAAAATCTTATAGTTAAAACATAAAAATATTAAAATATACAGTGTGCAAGAGAGTTTTCCAAGATGTAGTATACATGTGCAATGGAATATTATACAGCCGAAAAAAGGATGAAGTTCTGACACATGCTACAGCATACATGAACTTGAATACATCATGTTGAGTGAAATAAACAAGACTTAAAAGGCCAAATAGTGTGTGATCTTACTGACATGAAATAAATAGACTATGTAAATCTATAGATTCAGAAACTAAAATACAGGTTAACAGGTTACAGAGTTGGTGTTGGGAATAGGGAGCTGATGCTTAATTGGTACAGAATTTCTTTGGGGTGATAGAAAATTTTTGGAAATGAATGATGGTGATGGTAGCACAACATTGTGAATATTGTCAACAAGAACGAATTGTATATTTGTAAGCAGTACAATTGAAAATTTAAGCTTGTATATATGCTACAGAATAAAACTATAAAAAATGAAACTGTAAAACAAAACAATGTACCCTAATGTGAACTATGATTTTTTAAGTTAATGGACATTTTATTGGGGAAAAAAAATATCCTTCACAATGTGGATTGGACAGAAATTGTAATTTCTTGAACAGCAATGTTGACTCTTGTGCTCAAGTCCACAGCTTACTCTGCCAGCTCCAAATCATGTTTCAGGAATTTTTTAGAACAAAGTCCAGAGATTTTCCCTTGTAAAGATTTCTTTTTAAAAATGTTTGAACAGTGACAGCCTGACCCCTATTTCTCTCTAGTACAATGCAGACAATGGGAACCCCATGCACGCAGGTAAATTCTGGTGCTGTGTCACTGTAACCATGGGTGGGAGCACAGAGAAGTACAAGAGGACTGTCCTCCCAGTGGGGCTAAGTGGTAACAGTTTATCCTTCATCCTTTTTTCTGCACATCAGCTTAAGGTAAACCAATTTTAAAAATTGTTTTCAGTAAACCAGCTATGACAATATATGCTAACAATTTCAATAGAACCCATTTGAATAGGTTTTGAATTTCTATTATTTTTCATTTTTGATACAAATGCTTGTGCTCAATCATCAAACTGCATGCCTGAGAAACTGGCCAGCCCAAACACTAGGTTAGTCATTAGCAACTGGAATTTTAAGGAGTCCACAAAGTGCTTCCTTATCATTTAAAGTAGTGCAAGTACTTACACTATAAAACTGCTGTGTTGCTTGATCTTTATGGTACAGAACCACCAAGAAACTCATGCAGATTTTTTTTGTGTGAACAGAAAGTTTTTTTTTTTTTAATTTTTAATTTTTGTTTCAGGTACTAGGCCAGGGATTTAACCTGGGACCTCCTATGTGGGAAGCTGGTGCTCAACCACTGAGCTACATCAGCTCCTCTGTTTTTTTTTTGTTTTTTTTTTTGCCATTTGCTTGTTTGGTTTTTAGGAAACACCAGACTGAACTGGGACCTCCCATGTGGGGAACAGGTGCTTAACTGCTTGAGCCACATCTGCTCCCCAAAAGGTAATTTCTACATTCAGTTTTGCTATACAGAAACAGAATGGATAAATGAACTGTTTTTTCATTTGTTTGTTTTTTGTTGTTGTTGTTTTGCAAGAGGTATGTAAAAGATTCAATTTGGTTTTTCTTGAGGGTGGAAAAAGGAGCTGAAAGTAGGTCTTCATTTTACAGTTCTCATCTGTAAGAATTCTTCCTCCTTGACTTGTCCATCCCCAGAAATATCTGCTTCTCTGATCATTTCATCCAGTTCTTCATATGTTAGTTTTTTTCCTAAGTTTGTCATGATGTGACATAGCTCTGCCACACTGATGCACCCAGTGCCATCCTTGCCAAAGACTCAGAATGTCTTCCGGATTTCTTCTTCACTATCTGTGCCTTTCATTTTTCTAGACATCATGGTCAGAAATTATGGGAAGACAAAGGTGCCATTACCATCAACATTCACTGTGTCGATCTTATCCTGTAATTAGGCTTCTGACACAGTGACCTTATGATTATTCCAAGTGCCTTGGTTGTGATGGTGCCATCGCCACCTTTATGGAATAGGAAGAAAGCATCGTTGAATTCAGCAATCTGTTCTTTGGTCAACTGATCAACCAGGGTATGGGCAAAGGGAGGAAGAGAGAGGAAGCAAGGGTGGGGGCACCAGCTCAGGGGCTGTGACCGCGGGGCTGCTTCCACGGCTGCAGTCGCTGCTTCAGCTGCTGCTCCCCTGCTGCTAAGGTGAGGTGTGAGCTGTGCTGAGCCACCGCCTGCGCCGCTTCCTGATTGCGAGTAACCACAAGGCACCAGCGAGACTCCTACCTCCGCTCTTATGGCTCACATTTAATAGTTTATTCATAATTATATTGTTTCAACAATTGTAACAAAAGCATCACACTGATGTAATTTGTGAATAATCGGGAAACCGTGAGGGGTTATGTGGGATCTCTATACTTTTTTCATTTTTTTCCCTGTAAGTCTACTTTTTTAATAAAAAAGGGAAAAAAAACCATAATTATAACACTTCTTGTAAAATGTAAGACCCCACATTTTTCTAATTTAATTTGGCTCAGTCGTTTCTGCCATATTGCTTCCAAATATTGCATTTAAATATATTACAAACATGAAAATATGATGCTGTAATTTTTGTTTTACAACATTGTCTTTTACAGAACTTTCACATATTTCACATGCCTTGCACTCTTCATTTCCTTTGCACATTCGTTTTTCCTTTGATATCATTTTCTTCAGGCTGAAGAACTATTACCTTTTTTTGTACCACAGAACTTTTGACAACTAAGTTACTGAGCTTTCATTCATCTTGCATATGTAACATTTCGAGCTTCACAAATATTTTCATTATATATAAAATTATTCTTCTTTTTGTCTTTTCTTACTTTGTAGAATTTTATTTATTCTAATGTTACTGTTTCTAAAGGTAAGCCAGCCTTAATTTATATTCCCTGTCCCCTACTCTCCCAAAGTTCCCTAATCATCTCACTCTGTCATGTTTTCTCTCTGTCCTTTGCTGGATGCTTTGAACTGTTTCTTTGTACCATTCATTTAATTTATTTTACATTTCCTTCCTAGAATTTCTATTTACTTTATTATTTTAGTCAGCATATTTTTTATGATATGATTTTTTAATATATTTCCTCATTAGGATCTTTTCCTTATGTCATTAAACATATGCTTTAAGCTATGTTAATATCATTGGCTGCTAATTTAAATTTGGGTTCATCATGAAATCTGTTTCAATCAAAATGTCTTTTTTAATTAATGTGTTTCACATTTTCTTGTTTGTCTTATTTGTTAATTTTTTATGATCTACTGTACTTTGTGAATACACATTGTGAATGATAGATTGTTTGCTGTCTAGTTTATGTTAAAACCAATAAAATTAACATTTCTCCAAAAGGAAAGAAAGATAAAGAGCCATTTTTAATAAGACAAAAATATCTGAGAATAACCAATGAAAGGAAAAAAAAAGAATGATAACAAAGGTAGGGAAAATATAATGAGATAAAGGATCAGACTATATTGTCATTTATATTGTCATTTAAATCAGAAGAAATTGAAAATCTTTGGTCTTTGGCCTTGACAATATAAATGGTACAAGATTTCCCTTGTCATCATAAACAACTCTAAACCTAAATAAAATGAAGATGAAAAATGTTTTCAGACATTGAAAACAGACATAACAAGTCAAGCAGACCAATTTAATAAATAAAGCAATGAGTATAGAAAGAATTTCCTTTAACTATTTCAAGTTTTGAATACTGAGGAGACTCACAGAAATGAGGAGACTCACAGAATTGTAGTTTAATCATCACATGCAATTACATATTTTTCAAAATAATAAATATTGGCACACAAAGTTAATATTATAACCAAACCTTTAAAAATGCATAAAACCACAGCCTTGAGGCAGGTATTCCATCCTTTAGCTACATGTAACATATTTGTTTTGTGATTAGTAATATGCATGCAAACACTATACCTGGCTAAATTCTGTGACCATATCATGATTGAAATAGTTATAAACCTGAGTTTAGTGACCATCTTCTATATTTTAATATCCCAAATTATTAAATTAAACAAAATTTGAATAAGTTACATATGTATATTTTTGGGGTCGAATGACAAAAGAAAATTTTTTATTAGGTATGACCAAATCAATATTAGCATGTATTGAAAAGATTCAAAATGTATAAAGAGAAAATGACATTGATTCTTTTTTTAATCTGCTTTTTTAATACACATTTTTATTTTTAAAGAATGTTAGTCAGCCAAAGGGGTGCTGATACAAAATACCAGAAATCTTAGGAGGTAGAAGCTTACTGTTACCAGACCATAAAGCATAAGTTACTGTTCTCAATAAAGTCTGTTGCCATGTGTTGGGGCAAGATGGCTGCCAATGGCCAAGAGTTCAGGCTTCTTGGGTTCCTCTCTTCCAGGGACTCTGTTTCTCTCTGGGCTCAGCTGCTGTGCTATCTCCACAAGGCCAGCTGTAGACTATCAGGTGAATGGCTCTGTCTCTCTCTCCCAGGCTTATGCTGTGTCTAAAGAGCCATCTCTATTCCTCTGTGTTCTTCTCCTGTGTGTTCACTTCCCAGGCTCTAGCTCAAAACTCCCAACTCTGTCTTTTGCCATGTCTTTTCTCTACAAGTCCCCACCTACCAATGTAGTACTGAGGTGGCCCAATCAAAGTCCTAATCATAAGTTTTCAGAATATATATTTTTCTGTGATTATTTAAATTAAAATTTCTTCCAAAAATTATATTTCCTATATGTGTACAATTCTTGATGACTGATTTTACCAATTTCTATATTTCCATGTTTACATGTTCTGCCAATTCTTAGGTAAGACCTACATGTTATGTATATATTTCTGCATATTCTTCTAATAATATCCACATTTTTATGTCATCTAAAATACTATAACTTTGAGAATAATACTTACCGTGTGCCAAAAGTGGGAGAAAATGTCTTCCAAAATTATCTCTCTAGAAATTTGTCAACCACAAGTTCTTCTCACAAATAGAATGTATAAATTATTTAAAGAGACTGGCAATTCTGTGATATAATATTTGAATCCTTTGAGACATCTTATGTTTGATTTTTTGTGGAAGCATATTTTTTTGGTTCTGATGTAAAATAAATTAACCTAAAAAATTTGTTTAGATTCTGGTAAAATAGAAAGTTCACCTGGGAGGCGGCAAGATGGTGTTGGTGTAGGAGGGCGCACACTGCAAGCTCCCAGGGCAAGGCGGATTGGGGACGGGGTCCTGCCCGGGGGTCTGTGCTGTGCACGCGTGGAGTGAGAAGCTTGGGACATCTATCTGCACGGACCGGTGACGTGGACTGAATGGTGGAGATTTGTGAGTTTTGAGGCTGCCGGTGGAGGTTGGCACAGGTGGCTGAGCCCCGCGGTTACGGAAATAAATAATAAAACAGCCATTTGGAGCTGCGGGCGGGGGCGAAAAAGTTTTATTTTCTGGGGAGCTGGCTGCCTGGCGCCCCTTGGACCTTGTGTGAACAGAGCAAACAAGCTAGTCAGCACCCGGTGAACCGGAGGGGGGATTTTGGTCGGGGAACGGAGCTGATTTCCCTAGCCACCCAGGGATAAGACCCGGGCCGCTGCGGAGCCAGGAGGAAGGGACACTTCCCAAAGAAGGGAGGGTTCGGTTGGAAGACAGGGAAGGGTATTTTATATTTTTAGACATCGATCTGGCTGCCTGCACCGCCCCATAGCTTTGGGGAGCAGATAAGCCGAACTGAAGCAGCACCAGGCTGAGAGCAGACGCGAATCTGCACTCAAACTGATTTACTGAGCAGCCCGGTGAAGCTCGAGCTGGGCGCCAGAAGGGGCGGAATCCGCCGTCTTTAGCACTCTTCACTGACTAACATCAGAGTTTCAGCTAACCTGGGGAGTCCAGAAAGTGGAACGTGCTTGATTAATTTCCACGGGCCCAGCTACGGTCCCTTCCGTAAGGGGGTTGGTGTAGAAGAGGAATTATTTTGGGTGCTGCATTAGGCTAAAAAAAAAATAAATAAATAAATTAAAAAGTGAGGTCACCTCAACAATTGAAAAATAAATTCTTTTTAATTTAGTTTAATAGCTAAAAGCTGCTTCAGGACCTGCATATAGAACCCTGTGGGGAAATTCATTGATAAACACAAGTAGGCAGGAAGGATCCACGTGGACCCTAGGGGAATCATTGATCCCACTTAGCTCTGTTTGACTGCTTGCCTGTGTGGATCATTGGTTTCTCTCTGTTACTTTCTGGTCTATTGCTATTATTCCCATTTTCCTCCCCCCTTCCTTTTTCCTTCTATTTTTTTTTTAAATAGGTGCTGCCAGCTGGTCGCTTATTTGCTGGGCTTCTTATTCAGTAATTTCCCACTCGCTGTATATATTGATTCTGTATTACAAACTATCGCTTATCCTTCCTGCATGTTTCTGCCTTCTGTTTTCTGTTGTGGCTCTTAGAGACAACATTTTTTCATAGGCCCACAACTTAAGGATGTCAATTTATTTCCCATCTATTTTGTTTCCTTCTTCTTTTTTTTATTAGTATTAACTTTTTCCTTTCAGAACTTTCTCTACTATTTCTCACCCTCCTTATAATTCTAGCCTTCTAAATCACTATATATATATATTCCTCCATTTGTTTTCCCAGTCCATTATAGGAAATCTATATTTTTTCCTAGTACTCTACACTGCCTACACAAGTTAAATATTCATCTCATTAAGTCTCATTTTGCCCCTCTTCTAACTTTTATAAACATTTCTATTATCCTTCTGCCTTCCTTACATCTTTTGATTCCTCTGGCCCTAACCTTTTGCCTTCAAGGGAACATAGAAAGAAGTAAGGAAATAAAATAAGAAGAAAAACTGCCAAAGAGAAAACAGCTAAATAAAATTCTAGAGCATAGAGAAAAGCTAATCAACTGAACAAACCCATCAAGATAATATGATGACCAGAGGGCAACAGAAAAATACAAATGACTCTGAAAAACTGGAAAACATGGACCAGTCCAGTGCACAAAATAAAAACCAGGAAGCAATGCAGTACATCGAACAACTAATCAAAGCTATCCAAACAAATATCATGGACCAACTTAAAGAAGTGAAGGAAGAGATTAAGGATATAAAGAAGACACTGGGAGAACATACTGAAAAAATAGCTAACACACCTAAAAAGGTAATGGATATGATGGCGAACAAAGACACAAGTCAAGAAATGAAAAAGACGCTGGACTCACATGGCAGCAGAATTGAACAGGCAGAGGAAAGAATTAGTGATATGGAAGACAATACAGTTGAA